>RJWJ010000690.1:0-189068 GCA_004363605.1 Indri indri | reverse complement strand
CTTGATTGAGAAAAAACTGTGGAGTCTTTATTTTTTGGAGGGATGGTCAAGGGCAGGGCAGAAGTGTGGCTAGTACAGTCACCACTGCCCCCAGCAGGCGCCCTAGCGGTGCTTTTTCCATGGTTGTTAAGATGATGATGGGAAGGGCAGGGCGTGGGGGGCGGGTGGAATGCAGGGTGGAAACCTCAAGGGTTAGCAGGGGAGGCCACGGGGGCACCTTTCCAGAGTGCTCACTCCCTACCAGCCAGCAGTGCCCCCTGCTGTCATGGGAGCACATGGGCAAGCCATCAAGGGACCCCTGTGTGCCCTGATGTCCTTACATTCGGTCCTGACATCCCAGAAGGGGTTAAACGTAATTGCTGGAGATTTGACAGAATTGTTAAAAATATATGAAGTCTGCCACCTTAATTGTGAAACAGGCTGAAAAATGTTCTACCAGATAAGATATAATCTCAAAGCAAGTTTGTGATGATCATTGCTTAACAGACCAACGCCTTGGTGTCCATGTTGTCTGTGACTCCTCCCCCCAGCCCGTGTGCGCGCGCACACTCAGACACACTCACACACGCCCCTCCTTCCCCAGCCTGCGCATGTACACATGCACACATGCACACACAGACTTTTCTGTTTCTCAGCTCGTAATTCAGAGACATTGGATCAGGCTTCTACACAATACGATTTTTTTCACCCATCACACTTTTTTTTCCTTCCAGTTCACCAATTCTCTTTTCAGCTGTGGCAGATCAACTCTTTTTCATTTCAATTACCGTACCTTTCATTTGCAGAAGTCCTGTTTGATGGTTTTGCAAATTTACCTTTTCTCTTATTAATTGTGTCCTGGTCTTTCATTAATTTTCCTGGTCCTTTTATGTGTAATTATTTGAAGCGTACTTGTTCTGCAGTCTCCTTCATGTTGTGCTCTTGTTTCTGTTCTTGGGGTGCAAGCTGTGCCGTTTGTGGTATCTGGGGTTTGCTTCCTCAGGGAGCACGTGCTTGTTTGTCTCATAGCTCATCGTCAGCAGGGGTCGTTTCAGAGGGAGTCCCTCGTGCCGGCAGTGGACAAGCTCTGCAGAGCGGTTTGGCTTTCTGTGCCACCCGGGTTCCAGGGGTTTCCGTTGTTCTGCACTGAGTTTCATGTTAATTTCTTGGCTTCGGATTCCTGCCTGAGGCAGCCTGCCTGTGTGCCTTTAAGCCCAACACCTCCCCATGGCACAATTGTGAGCTTCCAAATTCTCATCGAAGGGTTTTTTAATCCCAGTCAGAACCCTGAACAGAGGGAACACATTCCCTTTTATGGGCCAGTAGGTGGCCTTTTCAAGTCCCATTGTCACAGACTGTGGCTGCCTTTCAAGTGTCTTAGCTTTCTGCCTTGGTCTCCTTTCCAGCTTCCCACCTGCACAGGCCCCAGGCCATGCCTGTTGCCCCCACTGGGTGCTAAACCCCAGCCCGTGCCCACCTCACTCTGCTGGCGCTGGAACAGCGTGGTCAGCTGTGGCGTCGCCTGACTGTGTTCTATCCTCCTGGCCCTGGGGGTTCCCTTTCCTTTAAGGTCAGCTCTATATTTAAAATGTCAAAATTAAACAATTTTGTGCATCAAAAGACATTATCAGCAAAGTAGAAAGGGAACCCATAGAACAAGAGACAACATTTGCAAACCACGTATCTGATAAGGGATTAACATTCAGGATATATAACTTCTAAAACCTGACCAAAAAATCGACTGCCTGATTCAAAAATGGGCAAAAGACTTGAATAGACATTTTTCCAAGAAAGATAGACAAATGGCCAATAAGCACATGAAAAGATGCTCAACATCACTAATCCTTAGGGTTAGTATGCTATGGTAATTGAAATGAAAAACAGTTGATTGGCCACAGCTGGAAAAAGAATTGGTGAACTGGAGGAAAAAAAGTGTGATGGGTGAAATGCAATGAGATACTACATCACACCTATTGGGACGGTCACTATCAAAACAGACAATAGGCTGGGCACGGTGGCCCATGCCTGTAATCCCAGCACTTTGGGGGGCGTAGGCAGGAGGATCACTTGAGGACAGGAGTTCAAGACCAACCTGAGCAACATAGAGACGCCACATCTCTACAAAAAAATTAAAATTTATCTGTGTGGCAGCATGCACCTGTAGTCCTAGCTATTCAGAAGGCTGAGGCAGGAGGATCACTTGAGCCCAGGTATTCAAGTTTACAATGAGCTAGAGCTATGATCAGGCCATTCCAGCCTAGCCAGCAGAGCAAGACCCCTGTCTCTAAAAAAATAACTAGATAAAAATTTAAAAAAAAAACAAAAATAAAAATAAACAGAAAATAACAGAGTTGGTGAGGATATGGAGAAATTGGAACACTTGTGTTCTGTTGGTGAAGTGCAAAATGATACAGCTGCTTTTGAAAACAGTATAGAGGTTCCTCAAAAATTTAAAAATAGAATGACCATATTGGTTCTGAGTATGTACTCAAAACAGTTGACAGCAAGATCTCGAAGGGATATTCACACACCCATGTTCACAGCAGCATTACTCACAACAGCCAAAAGGTAGAGGCCACTCAAGCGCCCACTGACAAAGGAAGTTCTGGCACATGTCATAGCATGGAGGAAGCTTGAGGACATTGTGCTAAAGTGAAATAAGTCAGACACAAAAGGACGAGTACTGTGTGATTCCACTTATCTGAGGTCCCCAGCGTAGCCAGATTCATAGAGACAGAGAAGCACGGGCGCTTCCAGGGGCTGCGGGAAGGGAGAATAGGGAGTCGTCGTTTAATGGGCACAGGGTTTCAGTTCTAAAAGATGAAACAAGTTACGGAGCACATGGTGGTGATGATTGCACGGCAACGTGAATGTACTTAATGTTGCTGAACTGCATACTTAAAAATGGTTAAGATGACAAATTTTATATGTATTTTGCCACAATTAAAAATTGGACAGAAAATATTTTTTCCAAGGATGTGTCGGCTGGTGTGCAGCGTTGCTCTGTGTCTGCATCAGAAGGGGGAGTCCACATTCGCTCGGTCCGCCACACGGTCAGAGGCTCAAGGCCTTACATTTCTGCTTCTGCATGTTCTTAGTTGTTAAAGGATTTATAAACATGAGTTCAGGGGCAACTGTTGTGGTCTTATCTGTAGTAAGAAGAATCGCAAACTTGGGGTGAGACTGAGCCATGCAAGTCAACAGAGGCTGCTCCCCCACCCCCACCACAGGTGCAGGGACCGAGCCCAGCAAGACGTTGTGACGTGCCCAAGCTGCAGACCGGGCAAGCGGTCCAATGAGATTCAAAGTGAGAACACTCGAGTCCACGTGTTTTCAGCCACCAGATGTCTCCCTGAAGCAGGGCCCTCCCGCTCCTCACGCAGGACGGCCTGGTGCAGCACGCGCAAGCGGACAGTTGGGTAACGCAGCAGTGCGGCTGCCCATTCAGGAAGGCTTCCTGGGGAAAGTAAACGCGGGGATGTCCTCAAGGGACCAGAGGCCTTCCTCGGAGGTTCCCTGTCTCCCTTGGGTCACTCAGTCTCCCCACTCCTCGCCTTCCCCCTGCCCCGCCTCAAAGGGAGACACGTCTCAGTCAGCTAAGTGCTGGCAGTCTGCCCCGGCCAGAACGTTCTGTCCGTCCGTACAGATGTGCGTCTGGTATTTGTGGGTGCATGAGTTTGGACAGTTGCCTGAGACCACATGCAGCTGAGACCATGCCTTGACCTTAAGTGTTCCCTAAGGGGGCCGGCCTCTCCCACAAAGACCTGCAGAACAGAAAATCCCTGGGAAGGCTGATTGGGAAACTCTCAGCCGGCTGAGCCAGAGCTTCCAGGCCTGCGGCCACCCAAACCAAACTGGTTTCCTGAAAGTGTGGGCAGGGGAAGGCCACTGGCGTAGATGGGGACAGATCTGAGAGTGAATCCTGGCTTTGCTTTAACCTCTCTGTGTCTCAGTTTCTCACTGTGAAATGGGTTAATCGTGCCTGCCTTATAAAGACGTTTTGAGAATTACGAAACCACGTATGGGAGACGTATGGCTGTGTGTTGGGGAGAGTGGATGCTCCACCCTAGGAAATCACAGCGTTCCCGGGGGAGAGGGGATAAGCTACTGTTGGCTTCAAGCTTGGGTGGGAGGGGGATAGATTGGGGTGGGGGAGGGACAGGCGGTGGGAGAAGAGCAGCCTCGAGCCCGAGCGGGCTCAGAATCGCAGCAGGGGGTACAGCGTGGGGCCCACGGGAACTCTCTGTGCTGCCCTGACAACTCTGTAAATCTGACACTGCCCTTACATACGCTGCTCCGGCCTGCGGACTACTGTGCACAGGTCTTTTAAATGCAGGTGCGGCCTGAGCGTGTGCATTTCTCAGCTGTCCCCAGGTGGTACTCACGCCGTAAGCCCCCAGGCCTCACTCTGGGAGACAGGGAACAGCACATCCACACCAGGGCTGGGGGACACCAATGCCTTAGAGTCCCGCCTGGGCCCCTGACCAGAGGGACAAGTCTTGCCGTGGAGGGCGGATGCTCCTGGGTGAGGCGGGCGACCCGCCAGCACTTTTGGTAGCTGAGCTTGCCCTGCTGCTGAGGGCCGGGATGGGATGGGATGGGATAAGGATGAACACAAGACGAAGGTCTTGTGGGCCTGGGGAGGGGCCCTGCAGAAGCCACGCGGTAGCTGGCTGTCCTTCCTGCCTGGCTTACAGCCCACCAGCCCCTCCCCTCTGTGCCCTGTGAGGAGGGCAGCAGTGGCACTCAACTGTGTCATTGGCTGGAGGCGAGAAGCCCCTTCCCTCAAGTCATCCTGACACCTTAAGTGCCCCAACTGACCCTGGGATTTTCCAAGGCTGAAGATCCTTCCCCATCATAGGGTAAGCTGGGAGCTGTCCCTGGGCACCACCGTTAACGGGGACAGGACCTGTGAAATGGCTGCTGCTGCCCCTGGGAGTTCAAGGTGGCTCCTGAAGCCCCTTGGAGGGTTGGGTTCCCTAGGACTCTGGATAAAGAGCAGGACCTGGTCCTGTCCTGAGACCCGACAGTGGACCGGCTGGGGTCTGGCCCTGGCCAAGCAGATGCAGCCTTCCCGCAGCTGCCCCTGGGAGCTTCCTCCTCCTCCTCCTCCTCCCTTGGTCTTCCTCCCATCCTTCACTCTGTCCACTGCCCCTCCCTGCATCACCCATCTGCCTGAGGGGGGCTTTTACTCCTGTGGGCCTGCTCAGAGGGCTGCCTGCAACCATGGGTGCAGCCCTGGGTGGGCGTCAGTGTGCCCACTCCCAGTCGTCCATGTGGTCGTCCCCTCCCCATGCCTCAGTGTCCCAACAATAATGCAGGGGTTGGATGGAATGGTTTCTTAGTGCTCTTCTATTAATAGCTCTAGCCACCTTGGGTCTGTGGCAGTGGGTCCCAGCTCCTGCCCACATTCCATCTCTGCTCCATGCACGTGTGGCCACGTGGCTTGGGCCAATCAAGGGAGGCGGGGGAGCTGAAATCCAGCCTACCCTGTCAAGTGCCCCGGCTCAGGGCCCATCCTCCTACCTTGGGTGGCGAGAAGCCCCCAAGCTGCTGTGGCCTGCTGGCTCCATCTCGGCCTTGACAGTGAGCCCTCGGGTGTATTCACACCAGCACCCCGGCACCTAGCCCGCCCAGCAGGCTGTGGGGTCCAGGGAAGGTTTGGGATGAGCGAAGGATGCCACATCTGCCCTGGATCAGTGTACTGCCATGTCTGCCCAGATGACCCACCCAGAAGGGGCTCAGCCAAGAGGCAGGGGTGGGGGTCCCATCCCAGAACTGGGTGAGAGTAGGGACACTCCCAGGCACTGGCACGGCTAGCCAGGGAACATGACAGAAAGGCCCTTCTGAAGCCCAGAGCCCCGAGGCACAGAGGGCACTGGGTTGCAGAGCCAACCCACAGAGCAGTGCCGGTTGGGCCTAGGAGCCACCAGGACCATCAGGGCCACAGAGGTCCTGAGCTGGGGCTGGGCTAGGCTGGCTCAGAAGCCCTAAGAGAGGGCCAAGAAGAAATGCCACCCCATGGGCACCCCTCAAAAACCATCCATGAGGGCATGTCAGGAACTCTGCCCTCTAGATCCTCCTTGTTCTTTTTTTTTTTTTTGAGACAGAGTCTCACTCTGTTGCCCGGGCTAGAGTGCCGTGGCATCAGCCCAGCTCACAGCAACCTCAAATTCCTGGGCTCAAGCAATCCTTCTGCCTCAGCCTCCCAGGTAGCTGGGACTACAGACATGTGTCAACATGCCCGGCTAATTTTTTCTATATATTTTTAGTTGTCCGATTAATTTCTTTCTAATTTTAGTAGAGACGGGGTCTCGCCCTTGCTCAGGCTGGTCTTGAACTCCTGAGCTCAAACGATCCGCCCGCCTCGGCCTCCCAGAGTGCTAGGATTACAGGCATGAGCCACCGTGCCCGGCCCCTCCTTGTTCTTGACTGCGTTTTCCTTCTGTCTTCTGGCGCCCCAGGCCCGGGGCCCCAAACTCCAGGAAACAGTGACGGTGGGGAGCCTTCACTGGTGCCCTAATCACAGCGAGGCGACTGTGGGCGCTGAGTGGCTGCCTTCCTTCCCCAGCTCTGAGCTGCTCTCTCAGCCATGGCCCCTGGAAGGAGCTGGCCCCCCAGGTCCTCCTCTTGATGCCCACCCAAGGGGAAGCTGAGACCCCAAGGCCCCTGGAGTTGGAAGAGCATCTCTCCCTGCTGGCCTGGTGCCGCCTGTGAGAGGGGCCTCCCGGGATGAGCCGCAAAGCAGGGTGGGAGCCTCTGGCAGCCTCCTGGACTATGCTGTGCCCTCCCAGGAACCAACCCCACTGGGGCCTCGGAGCTGCCGGGCAACGAGGAGAGACCAAGCTCTGAGCCAGTGCGGCCGGGGGCTGGGGGGCGGGGGACCCAGGAGCCTGCAGCACTGGCTGTCTAGGAAAGGTGACTTTTGATTTGTCCCAGTAGATACCACCCCTCCCAGAGAGAAACAAGGCAGGAGGACAATGATGCCAGCCTGGGGAGCCGGCCTCCCCGGGGTGATGAGCATGAGATGCCAGAACTGTTTCCCGGGGGAGCCCCAGTCCACTCAGACAAAACTGCAAGAATGGGGTGCTGGCACCCCACAGACAGGGCCCCAAACACAGGCTCCCGCCAGCTGAGTGCCCATGGCGGGGGCTTAACCTCTGCACTTCAGAGAGCTCATGGTCCTCAAGACGGGATGGAAGCGTCGTCACCTTCCTGGGATTGTTGGGAAGGCGGAGCAAGGCTGCACCTGTAAAGCACCTGGCAGTGAGCCCAGCCCAGGGTGGATGCCCAATAAATGGGAGATGATAACAATATAACACTCACCACAATGATAATAATAATCAATACTGTCATTGTCATTATGTCATTAGACACTGGAAACAACAATCCAGTTCAGGATTCTGTCTCCAGGAGACAGTCATCACAGGGGCAAAAATTATCACGGGACCTGGCTGGCCTTAAAATTTATGGTGATGGATTCTGGTAATCCTTAATGTTTATGGCCACCCTGACTGCTCGCTCAGTGCTTTCCTGTGTATCATGGTCCGAAATAGGCTTTCGCAGGAAGGGAGGGGACCCCCCACTTGCGGAGTGCCTACTGTGTGCCAGGCAAAGCCACCCTTTAGGGAGGCATCTTGTCACAATGCCTAGGACTAGGGTGCACTGGATGCTCACCTTGCAGCCCCTAAAGGGTCACACAAGAGGCCATGGTCTCTGCCTCCTGGAAGGGGACCACAGAGAGTGAGTGAGGGGTTACAAAGAGAGGCAGAGAGTAATACTGACACAAGCGCTCTCACTGCAGATAGAAGAAACCACGGCTCAGGAGAGCGAGTCACTGGCCCAAGGTCACCACCAGGCTGTGGCCGGGCTGGCTGGGGGCAAACCGCAGACTGAGTGCAAAGCTCGCGCTCTTTCAGGGAACCTCAAAAAGTGCTGGCTGAGGGCCATGAGCTTGTGCCACCACTGCCACACCACAAGGCTGGCACCTTCCACTCTTACCTTAAGGCTGGCCTCGTGGTCTCCACCGTTGCTATGGACTCAATGTTTGTGTACCCCCAAAACGTATAGTCGAAATTCCAAGCCCCAATATGATGGTGTCAGTAAGTGGGGCCCCTGGGGGTGATTAGGTCATGAGTGTGGAGCCCTCATGAATGGGATTAGTGCCTTTATAAAAGGGCTCTTTTGCCGCTTCTGTCGAATAAGGGTGCAGCGAGAGGAAGGCTATGAATGAGGAAGCGGGCCCTCACCAGAGCCAGACCTGGGGCATCTTGATCTTGGACTTCCTAGACTCCCAAACTGTGAGAAATAAATTTCCATTGCTTACAAGCCTCCTAGTCTGTGGTATTCTGTTATAGCAGCCCAAATGGACTGAGACAATTGCACTGAAGCCATGCTGAATCCACTAGCCCCTGAGAACGCCTCTGCCCCTGTCTGTGTTCCTGCATCCTCTGCCATGAGACTGCACACGGTAAATGCTCAGGAAACTCTTTCTGGGATTGGCTTTTCAGAGCAAGTCCCTTCCAGCTCTGATGGACCATGAATCTGGGCCAGATCTGCAGTGCCGAGTGGGGTTCAGCTGGGCAAGTTTGGCAGTGAGCAGAGAGCAGGACCCTGCAGAAGGAAGACACATAGGTGGTATATGAGGGCTGTTCAGAAAGTACCCAGCCATATCACCATTCTCGTTATAGTAACGATGGCTGGATACTTTCTGGACAGCCCTCTATGTGTGGCCATTCTCTTCCCACAGCCACACACCATGACTCTAGAATTGTTCTCCATGCAGCATTTCAGGCCATGCCCCATTGATTGGAGCTGGCAGGAACATGAAGCGCTTCTTTCCACCCCTGCCTCTGGGGTGGGACCCGGGTACAGTGGGGGGTGGGGGTGGCGGTGGGGGGGCGGGGAGAAATGTCAGGGTGAGGTTGAGGAGCAGTGTGAAATCACTTGGAGGAAGGGAGACAGGTGGACTGGCAGCATCTCATACGGACCAAGATTTCTCCCTACTGGGTTTTTAAGAAACCGTAGCAATCAACGAGTGGCAATAAATCTGTTAGCAAACAAAAGGGAAATGACCAAGCTCCTCAATCATTAAAGAAATGTAGCCAACAATCCTCTGCGTCTTAATTATCAAAGAAGCAGTGATTTAAAAAGAATGGTCCAGCTTTCTTTTGATTCGCGTCAAAAAAACGGGAAGTCCCAGCGCTGCTGCTGCAGTGAGGTCAGCGCTGTGTGTGGCTGGGGAGGGGTATCTGCGGCAGCCAGAGCCTTAAGGAGGCTGATGTTTTATAATCCAGCAGTTCCATACAGAACGTCTGAAACACAGGCAAAGCTTCATACACAAAGACGCCTGTCAAAGCATTATTATAGTGAAAAATAAGAAACAGCCTAAATGTCTTATAATAGGGGTTTAGTTGAATAAATGAAGACACACCCATTAGACTATCAGGCAGCCACTGAGATGATGCTTATAAAGAGTTTCTAACAATACAATGCACAGCTGGGATGGTGTGAGCGGAGCAGAAAACTCAAATGGGCATAGATGGCAGGGCTGCGCTATCTCACAGAGCCAGAGGTGGGGTCACGAAGACCCTCGTTTCCTCCAGCTCTCCACAAAGATGTCCCTTCTTGGCTCCTCCGGAGGCTGATCTGCGGTTGCAAGATGCAGCAGCTGTCCCAGGAATCATATCCAGACACCACATGCCTAGGGGACGAAGAGGGACTTTCTACTTCAGGCCTGGGGAAAGCCAAGAGGCCCCTTCCCTGTGCTCTCGTGGCCCACACGTGGCTGCAGGCTGTTCATAGGCTAGTCTGCGGCGGGGGCGAGGGTGTACCAAGACTGCTGCAGCCACCGCTGGGGATGGCCGTGGCATGCCCTCCCACCTCACGAGGGAAATCATGTTACAGTGAGAAGCACGAAAAGCAAAACTCTCCCCGCAAAGAAAAAATATGTAACAGAGACTCCGTGCGACCTTTGCAACTCTCCTACAAATCTAAAATTATTTCCAAATAAAAAGTTCAAAAAGAAACCCTCAGATCACTTTCCTGGGCGACTTTTAGTAAATCCACGAAAGATGAGTACACCTTGCTGAGACGGCGACATACCTTTCTGTCACCATTTTCTTTATGTTTCATTGATAAGGAGAAATCGCGTGTGGCCACAACCTTGCACCATCATGGTGGGCAGTGAGCCTGTCGGGGCGGAGACTTCATCGTAATCAGCTCTTTAGCACTTCGATCTTCCTTGAAGAGAAGATCTCAATCAATGTTTGCCGAAAAGCGAATGCAAAGTTTATACAGAGGAAGCACAAACAGGCTCACGGTGGCCTTTGGGTGGGAGGTTAGGGGCTTCCGCCACCCGCATCTCCTTGCATTTCCTATGTTTTCTCTAATAGAAACATGTTTTCATGACGAAAACATTGTATTTTTCTGTTCATTCCCCCAATAATTCAGAAGCATTGCAGAAGGAAGAGTGAGCCTCTGACAGATAAATGTTCTCTTCTCTTGAGCCATCTGGTGACAAAGTCGTCCACAGAGGCTGGCTTTCCCCACTGGTCATTTTGATCTTGGCCAGCCAGTTGTCATAAATAAAAGTGCCGTCCCCCGCAACCCAGAAGACGGGTCATGTGTTGAATTCTTTGTTCTTTTTCTGGGAGTGATGGGTACTTTAGACTGAAACACGCGCAGGGCTGGAAAGGCAAGAACGCTCGCTTCAAAGGCAGCCAGGCTGGCCTCCTGGCAGCGCCCCCGCCAGCGGCGTGACCTGGGCAGGCACAGAGCCTCTCTGATCCTTGGGCGCCTCTTCTCCAAAGCCGGCACCTGGCAGAGCTGGGGGAGGATGGGAGTGACGGGGCCGTCCTCACCCAGTGGGGCTCGACAAAGGTCAGCTCTCGTCCCATCCTCCACCATTTGCGGTTTGTGCTCAGACCCCATGCCAGGGAAGCTGGCCTGACGCTGCGGGTGGGTGAGGACCAGGGGAGGACAGGGGGAGGGCGGGTGGAGCAGACACAGCAGCCAGGAACCCCAGTGCTTGGCCCCCGGCCCATCCCCTGCCCCGCCTGCAGCACGGGGCAAGTTGATCACGCGGCCGAAATAAGCTAGAGATTCCATTCTGTTGCTCCTCTGGGAATTGGGGACGGCACGAGTCCTTCCTCAGGAAACTTTGGGGAGGAACCAGTGACATAATGCATGTGCGTGGCACTTAATAAACAATAATGGTGCTATAAGGAATGTTCGGTGTGTGCCAGGGAGGCTTGGCATTTCCATCCACACCACAGACTGGGGAGGCAGATGGGAAACTGAGGGGGACAGGGCAGGGAGTACCTTGTCTAAGGCCACACAGCCGATAGGTGGCCCAAATGGGGATGAGAGACAGGGTCTGACTTCAGAGCCTGGGCTCTGAGCCCCTACTCCATGAGTCTCTCAAGGCAGTGCTGCTGCTTTGTGTTTTTGCAGCAGCTGCTGCTGTTGCCAACACACCTGTGCCCACGTAAGGCCAAGCCTGCCACCCCAGCTTAACAGGGAGCCCAGGGGCTGGCCCTTTAAGCCTCCGGGTGTGGGGAGCCTGCCCTGTGGTGCAATCCCATTCCCTGAGCTGGTGGCATTACTGCTGCAGTAAGGAATGTCCTCTAGGAGATTTAGTGCCTAGTGACAGACATGTGGGCTTGATTTACCCTGTGCTGCTCCATTCAGCCCCAGGCAGGCAGGCCATGGGGGCAGAGTGGTGGAAAAACTAGAGAAAACCAGAGGGGTGCACAGGGAGCTGGGTGAGGGAGCACAGAGTCCACAGTTGAAGAGCACTTTTCTGTGCCTGGTCCATGATCTCAGTGAGTCCTCAAAATAAGCCTATCCAGTTACACACCCATTTTGCAGAGGAGGGAATGGAAGCTCAGAGAGGTTAAGTAACCTGACCTAGGGACTAGTCAAAAGAACTAAGGAAATCTTTTGTTTCCTGCAAGGGAAGGTGATTCCTGGAACCACGGCCTCTGTCTGAGCCCCGGGGACTAGGCCCCCGGGGGGCTCCATGCCGCTGTCCCTAGCTCTACCAGCCTGCCTGTCCCCAGAATCCAGACCCTCCTCACAGGGCTCCCAGCTCTGCAAGCGCCCTGTCTCCAGGTGAGAAACTCCCTTCGTCAGCCTTGCAAGGAGCACTTCAACCTGCCAAGCCAATGCTTGGTGGCAGGGTCTCTGGCAGAGGTGGACCTACTGCCCTCCACTCCTTTGTCTCTGCTGTTTGCTCTCTGGCACCCCCTCTGCCCATCCTTCTGGTCCTGCCCAGGGGCTACCTCTTCACAAGTCTTTTCCTGACGGTGCGGCCCTCAGGGCTCTCCCTTTCTCCAGCGCCTTCGAGCCCTGGGGGATGCCCAGGGTGGAGAGCTCAGCCGCTCTGGCCTCGAGCAGTTGTGCATTGCTCTCTGATCTCCCTCATCAGGAAGAGACCCGTCCAGGGTACCTTGAGAGACTGGATAGGTGTCATGGGCTCCCCCTCTCCACCTCGGCACCTGCCAAAGCACCCAGCCTGGAAGAGTGACTGCAGGCCCCAGGGCCCTGATCCTTAGCAGTTGAAGGAGGTTGGTGGACATGGAGCCCAGTGGCCTGGAGGGAAGCCGAGCTGCTGCAGCCAGGGGCATGCGTCTTGTGGCCATGCAGCCTGGGCGTGTCACTGCATGGTGTGCCTAGGTGCAGGATGAATGGGCTGGCCTAGTTCCTTTCATTCCATCCCTCTAGGAGACTAGTTCCTTTAATTTCATCCCTCATCACACTGTGCTCATTAAGGCAGGAGGGAGAGCTGCTTGTGGCCCGCTATGGCCTATTGTTTAGAGTTACTGAGTACCAGGCTGGGCACGGTGGCTCACATCTGTAATCCTAGCACTCTGCGGGGCCGAGGCAGGAGGATCGTTTGAGCTCAGGAGTTCGAGACCAGCCTGAGCAAGAGCAAGACCCCATCTCTAATAAAAAATAGAAAGAAATTAGCTGGACAACTAAAAATATGCAGAAAAAAATAGCCGGGCATGGTGGCACATGCCTGTAGTCCCAGCTACTCGGGAGGCTGAGGCAGAAGGATCGCTTGAGCCCAGGAGTTTGAGGTTGCTGTGAGCTAGGCTGACACCACGGCACTCTAGCCCGGGCAACAGAAAATAAATAAATAAATAAATAAATAAATAAATAAATAAATAAATAAAATAGAGTTACTGAGTACAGACCGTGCCTGAGTGAACTCCAGGGCACTGAAGGTGCTCCTTCCTGGTGTCCTCGTGAAGCCTCAAGCTCCATTTGCAGTGGTGCTGCCATTGCAGACACCCTGCTGGGTGGACGCTACCTGCCTGCTATTTGCAGGATCCCAGACGGGCAGTGCCCAGGCAGCAGACCAGGTAAGCAACACAAGACATCCTTTGATTCCTCAATGGCTCTGTTACACATCACACCTTTCCCAAGGAAGGTATAAACCTGGCTTCCCTGAAAGAAGAGGAAGCGGAATCCTTGATACATTCATGATGTATTAACAGCACACAGTCTCTGTTGTGTTTGCTACTGCTCCCACTGACCCACTGCACCTGTTACCATCCGAGTCAGTTCAGGTGGGGTTGGTTACTGCAATGGTCACTGGGCGGGAGGCACAAGACCTAGGTTCTAGGCTTGCCTCTGTGTGTCCTGACTTATTCTCCTCACCTTTCTGTTGTGTTTGTCAGCACCATCTATGTTGCAAAGAACAGAAACCCTCAATCACATGTGTCAGCAAGAGAATTTTTTCATTCGCATAAATGAAAACTCCCACAGACTCATCAGCTTCAGGTAAGGCTTGATCCAGTGATTTTTCACTGGTGTCGGGCTCTGGTGCCATTCTTATTGTCCTTCCTCCTGTAGTACACCAGCTTGCTCCCCAGGCTCAGTCCCTTCAGAGTGTCCTAGTCCACATCTGCTTGTACCCCTGGTCCAGAGGAAGAGCGGGCCCGCTTCCCCTCGCTCCTGGCACAAGCCACACTATGACGCATTCTTTCTCAACTTGTGATGGTGTTTGTGTGTTTGTTTGCTATTTAATGTCATTCTAGATAAATAAAAGTAAAGAGTTTAAATTATTAGCATGCATTTTACTGTTGATCTTTCCATTGTGCAATGGCAGTTTTTAAATGCAACTATATGAACATTTAACTCAAATTCGGAATCACCAAAATGACACAATGTGTATTTCATAGCCTATATGGCATGTGTTGAATTCAGCTGTGTTTACTTCACTTCTTGTTATGCACACATTCCGCCGACACCCTCCACCTCGCCTGCTGATGGGAAAGGAAAGACGTAAAGGAAAGGGAACTGCGGGCTGCCTGTCTTTCCCTTCCCTTCACCGTCATCGTTTCCAGCATAAGTGGTTGGCTCCTGCAGGGAAGTAGTGCGAGGATATGACAGGGTTCCTTAGTCGTCTGGCTTCTCGGAACGCCGTTGCCTTCTTTCTGCACTGCAAGTAAGTTCTGGTTCGAATGGAGAGTGTCGCCTCCGGGGCCGTGAGCGCCCCACTTGCCCAGCATGGGCACAGCACACTTGTCTTGCTCTCACGCTGAGGTCGCTGAACTCTGGCGCATCGTGGGATCACTGGAATTTCGTGCTCAGGGGCACCCCAGGCGCTGGCCGTGAATGCAGCAGCCAGGAGCAAGTTTGTGCAGACCTCCTCTGCTCCCTCGCACGCCCCACTGTCCCATCGGACTTCGCTTACAAGGCACAAGATCGAAGATAAATTACTAAGAATTTCAAGACGGCAACACTGCCGCAACAAACCGAGCTCAGACCCCTTCTCCGTGCGGCGGGCTCTGTGGGACTGCACAGGTACCAGGCCCGTGAGGCTGGCCCTGTCTGAGGACTGGCAGGATCTGTACTGGCAGAGGGACGGACAGCAGGCATCCGGGCTGCAAGAGGGCTGCAGCAAAGATGCAGAGGTGGGAATGCTCCCAGGACAGCGGGAGGGGAGAGGAGAAGAGCACAGTTAGGAAGAGGGTGTCATGCCGACCGGCGAACAGTGGGCTGGACAGAGGCTCCCATCTCGAAAACTTCGGTGTCAGTAGCACTGGGCCTGTAGACCACGCACGTGCTGCTCCCGTGTCCCCATCCCATCACCTCTGCCAAGCCTGAATCAGCTCCACTTCTCCCCAGGGTTTTCACACTTGGGTGTGATTATTTGTTAAGTGGGGGCCAACTCCACTTGACCCCAAGGTCCTTGAAAAGGAGGTCAGTGTTACAATATACTTGAGAACCTCCCTTAGTGCCAGACATCGTGGAAGGAAAAAGGAAGACCTCACTCCTTAGGAATTTTGCCTTTAATTCAGGTAGCTGATTTCTTAAAATGTTAACATTTCGTCTTTAAAATGATCTAATCCTCCAGTTTCCCATTCATTTTGATTGGCTTTCCCTTTGGTAGAACAAAAGGGAGCCACACCTGGTCAGGAGAGTGACTGCTAACTCATACGGAGCGGATGGGCCTTCCAGCTTGACGGGTGACATCATCTTGAAAGCTTCAGGAAAGTCACGAACGTGTGGTGTTCCTATAACGGTGATCATGTCAGTGACAACGAGATCTGGCTGGGGCACAGAAGGCGACTGGAGAGTTATAACAAGGAAGGTAAATACAGAAGACAAGACCACAGACCCCACGTCCTTCCAGCTCTGCTATGCCTTGGTTCTCAGGACAGATCGCAGCTCCTGTGGGGCTGGTTTAACAACTGCGCTGTTGGCTCAGATAGGCTCTACGTACCTCTGATGGTTTGAATGGAAAGTGTCACCTCTGGGGCCGTGAGCACCCCACTTGCCCAGCGTGGGCACAGCACACTGGTCAGAAAGAACTGTTTCTGGGCTGTTCGATGAATGAGTTTCATGGCTAGAGAGAGAGCAGGGAGGGACAACCTTTACAGATTATATGTTGGCTTAGGTCTGCAAGCCACTAAGCAATTGGCTAAAGATGTCAAGTTTCCCCGATTTGGTTTTCAAAGTTACAGTGCAGAATAAACACTTAAATTCCGGGTGGATTGCCCCCCTTCCCTCCAGATGTTTGGTGTGGTGTAGATATCACAGTAAATAAATGTGCTTAAAAGTCCAATAAATTAGGCAAGAGGGTGTGGAGGGTGTGCCGTTTTGCTGCCTCTCTGGGACAGACACGGCAGGAAGGACCCAGAGGTCTCTGCATCTTGGGCATGGGAGGTGGGGCGGGGAGTGCTGCGGGCAAGCTCTGGAACAGAAAGGTGGTGCAGTAAGGAATGTCTGTGACGCTGTCACCTGCCGGAGCTGTCAGAATTCACACCACTGGAAATGCAGGAATGAGCTGAGAGGGGGGCGAGAGGGTGTGCGTACGTGGGAACGTGCGGAAAGACAGTGCGTGTCCTCCTTGACGGCCACCCACAGCTGGGCTGGAACAGGGTGGGGGGCAGGGCTTGGCCCTGGAGTCCACTTGTCACTCTCTCACTCCAGATGTCCGTGCCAGGGGCTCGAGGCTGCCTGGATGGGGAAACTGACAAGCTGTGGTTACATCACTGTCCAAGGGCCTGCTGGAAATTGACTCATGCCGCCCACTAGATGCCTTTTATGCCTTAAGGCCCTGGGGCCAAATTAATTTGCATGGTGATGTGTTACCCTAGCAGTGGCAGGAGGAAAGAAAGAGTTGCTTTTGGTGGTTTTAACTGTGGGATTAAACATTCTTTAGGGGGTCATCGTAAAAACAGGCTGGGACCTTAAATGAAACAACCCCTTCCCCCCACCCCCCATGTTGGGGGCTGTAATGCTGGAAGCTTCTCTTCTGGCCTCCTCCTCCCAAAACCAGTCCAGGTGGGGCCCAAGGAATCCTCTCTGGGAAGGTCTCTCTGCTCCGGGGAGGCAGAAGTTCGTAAATACAAACGACACTCGGACGGGACCTGGAGGATGTGCCACCCACCACGGGAGTGGCCTTTGTGGTGCCGCCATCCAGCTGTTTCCTGGGGTCACTGCCGGCTTTGATACCCCAGAGGTAGAGTTGTTTGGGTTGCCACCTTTGAGACAGGGATCTGGGAAGCGTGTCAGCTCATTTATGGCTGATGGAGCCCCAAGATAAGGTGCCCCTCGATCAGGGTCACTCCTCACATACCCCAGCCTTCGCTGAGCATAAACGTGTCCAACACCTGCAGGCCAGAGTTGTGTGCCCGCGGGAGAGGCTGACTCACAGGCCTGGGGCTGCGCTGAGTCCAGCCTGCCGGTAGGGGACTGGGGACTTCCGCCTTGAACCAGGACAGCTGAGGCCCAGGAGTCAGGCGTTACTTTAAGAACCACTACAGAACGGGGGTCCAGAGCATGGACTTTGAACCTGGGCCAAAACTAAGGCCACCCCACTCACTAGCCATGTGACAATTAGTCGATCCTTCTAAGTCCATTTTCCCATTTGTTAGGTGGGGGTGATGATGGTACTAGAACCTTCTCAAGGTTTTGCTATGAAAGTTAACTAAGGATTCATATGTAACCAGTGATTTTCTGAGAAATTAATTGCTGTCTTAGCCTTTTTACTGTGAATGAATTGCTCTCTGGGGCAGCCACAAAGTCCGCCTCTGTCACCCTGCGGGTTTGGGGGCTTTTGGAGTTTGGGACCCAACGAGGAAAATTCAACTATGGAATCTCAAAGAGACATGGAGTGGAGGCTTGGGCACACGAAGTGAGACGGGGGTGGGGGTGCAGCTCCAGGAGGCTGATGAGGAAGGAGGAGGACACATAACAGATCAGGCCACAGGACCTGGGTGTCCCACACGCAGAGCCACTCTAGTGGCTCACCCTGTGGGGGAATGGCTACCTTGGCGCCTGGGACTCCTGGGTGCCGCTGTGGAGGCCCTGTAGTCTGCAGGAGGTCCCTCTGGTCGGCTGGCTCTGAGGAAGCGCGGCCAATGGCAGGAGATGCCCTCCACAGCAGGGCAAAGCTGAGCCAGGCAGGAGGCCAGGCTGGCAGACCGACCCCAGAGGTGCCTGCCACAGCTGCCCAGAGCGGGGACATTACAGCCTGCTGCGCAGCAAAGCCGCCTATGTGCTTACAGGACTCAGGAGGGAAGGGCAGGAACAGCGACAAATGACTCATGTTGTAATTTTTGCCCAGCTACATGGGGCTGGGGGTGGTGGGGGGGTGGGGAGCTTGAAACAGATTCAATTGGATTTAGATGAATTGATGTGGCATTTCTTACATCTCAGTACCCTAGAAGTATTCATGTCACAGTCCGGGACACACTAGCCCAGACTATGCCCGGCAAATGGCTATGCATAAAAACAGATTGACCCAGACCGTTTAGTCATGCACAGCTCTTAGGTTGCTTTGGGAGATGAGTGCAGCCCCTGCAAAAGCTTGGGGTCAGTGAGAATTAGCTCCTTCCCCACACCTCGCAACCGGTGTGGGGAAGGAGCTAATTCGCAAGTCTCAGTCCACTGCCACATGGAGATGTTTATAAAACAAGTGTTCACTCACGAGCCCACACGGCCGCCCATGCAAACTCTTAAGTACCATAAGTAGAATCCCAACCCTCTGCCCCTTAAGGAGCCACCTCCACCGCCTATGTGTGCTTACCTGCAACCAACAACGCTCCTGGGAGGATTCCATTGTCCCGACCATCCTCATAATCAGCATTAGGCAACCAGAAATCCTCCTGGGTGTTGGATGACTACCCCCTGAACGGACCAGGGGCGAGCTTCAGGCATCAAGGCCACGGGCAAAGCCTCTCCAGGCCTCGCTGGCTTCTTACACAGTTCACGCCGCCCTGGGAAGTGCCTCTAACTAAATAACACACGTCTTGAATCGCTTGACTTTTACCAACAAAAGCTTATTTCTCGTGTCATCATGCCGGCTAACAGGCAACTATTTTCACCCAAACACAAAGCACAAAAACACCCATTTCTAACATTCCCTAGGCTTGTGGAAAGCGCGGGGTGTGGACTGAGGATACAGGAGCACACGCAGCAGTCCTGGCGCGGCGGCTTCCTCATTAGCCCGGCATGCCCGCCTGGCCTCAGCGGTGCGGTTATCAACCCACGGCACCTGCCTGGTGGCTTGCCTTAAGTGACATCCTCCAAGTGCTCCCATGGGAGCAGGCCCTCCAGTTGTGGGGCAGAGCCAGGACTAGAGCTCTGGGTCTGAATTGGTGGTTTCTTGGTTAAAATATCAAATAATTTAGGAAATACTGCTATGTTCCTTTTCTGTTCACATCGTATTGCTCCCAGTTACAATAACTTATGAGAGCTAACTTCTTGGGAACAGGGCTGAGATGTCCAGCCACATAAGGCTAGACTTGTATTCAGTCTTTCTTGAAATAGTTATTAACTGGCTCGTTGGAAGGTGGCAAAGTTGGCTGAAAAGACCTTTTAAGCAGCGAAGGCCTTGATGGCTGGTTAAAGAATCTGGATCACTATTAGGGGACCCAGGAAGCCAATGAACACTTTTGGGAAGGGGAGTGGTTTGGTCAAAGTGACACTCGACGAGGAACACAACTGGCCAGCACGTGCATGAAGCCATCTTTCCCCCTGGCCGCTCTGCAGCCGAGCAGCCCCTCAGGCACAGGGACTACCAGCGTCTACCGCGTGCCAGGCACGCTGCTAGGAGCCTCCGTCTCCGAGCCATCTGAATGAACCATGACTCTTCCCACCTTCCAAAAGAGGAAGCCAAGGCTAAGAACACTGAGTGGCTTGCTAGAATTTCGAAACAGGAAGAGTGGGAATTTCTGCCCAGCATAAAGCCCTCCCTCCCGGTTGTGCCTCTACTCGCCCCCAGCCAAGACATCTGATTCTGAGTTGCTCGGGGGTCTCTGGAATAAGACAGATGCAAAGCAGGGCAGTTCCCAGAAAGCTTGGGAACAGCAGCGCAGAATGCAAAATGCTTTCAAGCAATAAAACCCATTTTCTGTGCAGAACCCATCTGTGCCAAGGAGAATTCTGCAGGGATTATTGTCCCCTGGAGACGGGAGAAGCCATTTGGTGGGCTAAAGCATCTAAGACAAGACCTTAGCTGATTGTATGTCACATTAGACAATTACATTCTTAGCTCCTGGGAGGAATGCTTGCTGGATTTGCTCTTATTTCTTCTTTTTGCAAAACGATAATGCCTGTTTAGGATATATCAGCCTTCTGTATAAAAAACCCTGCGTATTGAGTTTGCAATATTTAGGGTATTAAAAATCACTTTTGGTTGAAATTTTTAAAAACTCGCTTTCCTGCCCACACTATCTTTCAGTCCAGAGACCCTAAATGTGTTCTATGAGGAGACTCACTCATCCCATGTGTAGGGCCAGCTTTGAGGCAAACAATTACAGTTTTAAAATTTGCTGTTTGATATCTACCATGTAGCGACGAGGGGAAGAAGGTGTGATTGAGGAGTGCTGCGGCTCACACCAACTCTTTGGCTTTGGAAGCCCACACACTGCAAAGGGGCCAGTAGGGACCTGGGGGCAAGGAGACCTGGATTCTGGTTCCAGCCTGACACTTCCTAAATATGTGACCTTGGGCAAGTTACTCGACCTCTCTGAGAATTTATTTCCTCCTGTAAAATAGGGCAACTAATTGAATTCTTGGGAGATTAAACAAGGTAATGGGTACAAAAGCACTGGACACCCTGTGGCTGTTTGGGAAACGTTAACATGTGGCTGGTAGTTGACATTCTCCACTGTTGAGGAGTTCCTGGTCCCTGGCCACAGAGACAAGATTAACAGGGATTAGCTATCATGGGGTAGGGGGGAGTAGGGGACAAAAACGTGGGCTTTGGGGTTGCCCATACCTAACTCATGCTTTACTATCAATCACTAGCTTTGTGTCTTTAGCTGTTAATATAGCTCTCAGTGCCTCTGCTTTCTTATCTGCAAAATGGGCTTATCATACCAGGTGCCTGGCAAGGTGTGCAGAGGCAGTTCCTGAGGAGGGCTAGGTTTACGTTAAGACTTCATTCAATGGAGACAAACTATCTCCCAGCCTGGAGGCACCCAGCAAGGGGCCTGCCAGAGAACCCATCAGGGTCCAAAGCAACATCTGCAGGCCGAACAAACTGTCTCACACGTACATGTCTGAATAGTTTCCAAATGTATGCAGACGCTGTTGTAATAAATGAAATACAAATTCTTTCTAAGGCACTAGTGAATTCATTTCCTCTCAGCCAAAGGATGCTAAGAGAGCAAAAAGGAGGAACAGAATTATTTCAGCGCTAACTAAGGGTTCTCATACTTGCAGCCAAAGAGATTAGAAATTGGGGCCCAAAACCAGCTTTGAGCCTTGTGTGCTGCTGGACTGGGAGGCTGGCTTGGGCCTGAGGGAAGCTGGGAGGAAGCTGACCCCTGGGCCTCCCTCCCCCTGCCCACTGACCAGCTCTCCTTGCCTTCCCAGCCCCCCCGAGGGAAGAGAAGCCTTCACCCCGTGGGCAGTGCTCTGGGGCTCCTTTGTGGAGCTCTGCGCCTTGCCCTCTGCAGGGGCTCTCCAGTCCAGTCTGCACAGAACCCTGATAGCTGAGCGCCACTGCCCGAGCCTGTTACACTGTGAGAACACTGGGGAAGCAATCGTTAAGTGACTCCTCCCAGAGGTAGAGCCAGGATGCAAAGGCCACCTCCTGTCCAGGGCTTCAGGAAAGAACAAGGGACACATAAGCTGTAGCAGTAAAAGCAAACGCCAAGGACAGCATGGGGTGGCAGAAGCCAGGGTGGCACAGAAGGGTCCTTCCTACACAGCCCGACTGTGGACTCCAGGGCTACAACCAGGAGGCTCAGAGCAGCTGGAGGACAAAGTGCGGCAGCTTCCTAAAAGCCTGCGTTCTCCTTCCCTAAGTGGGAAAGGACAGTGGTGTGCATTGCCCGGCAGGAAAGCTGCAGGGTGACTTCCAACCGTGGAGCTGCAGAAGATGACAACCAACAGTGCGAGGGCTCCTACTAACGCGAACCGTGTCCGTGGAAAATACCGCATAAGGACGCACACAGAAGGTTCACCCTCCATGGAAGGGCAAGCTTGAGGGTGTGACCAGGTGGGGAGCCCAGAGTTGAGTCCGGACAGTTCAGGCGGCAGTTATATAAGGAGACTGGGACAGATCGAGCCATTGCAGGGCTCAGGGAAGCTTTCTGGAAAAGGCCAGATGGCACAGGCCCTGAGGTTTGGGGAGGATTTGGGGAAATGCTGTGGGAAGCAGGGGCCCAGAGGGATGCTGGGGTCGCAGGTATGGCGGCGGGAAGGTGAGGGTGTGCCTGTGAGGCTCTTGCCCAGCTTTCTTCTGCTCACAAGCAGTTCATGAAGTTGTTTTGTGTCCACTCTTGGCCTCCGCCTGCCAGGTTCTGTGCTGAGTTCCGGCACCCACCGAATGAGACACAGCCGGTTGAGGAGTCAGGCTATCCCAGTGGCGTTGAGTGTACATCAGAATCCCCTGGAAGCCCCACTCCCAGAGTTTCTGCTTCTGTGGGTCTGGGATGGGACTGGGGAATTCACATTTCTCTTCTTTTTTTAGAGACAGGGTCTTGCTCTGTCAAACAGGCTGGAGGGCAATGGCGTGATCACAGCTCACTGTAACCTAGAACTCCTGGGCTCAAGGGATCCTTCCGCCTCAGCCTCCCCTCAGGGAAGCTGCAGGGCTTCCCTGAGCCCTGTGATGGCTCAGGCTGTCCCAGCCTCCTTATATAACTGCCACCCAAACCATCCAGACTCAACTCTGGGCTCCCCACCTGGTCACACCCTCAAGCTTGCCCTTGCATGGAGGGTCAACCTCTGTGCATGTCCTTATGCGAGATTTTCAACTGACGTGGTTTGTGTTAGTGGGAGCCTTGTCATCTTCTGCAGCTCCACGGTTGGAAGTCACCCTGCAGCTTTTCTGCCGAGGCAATGCACACCACTGTCCCTTCCACTCTATTGGCCTGAAGGATACAGAATGGGGAGACGACTACAGGTGTGCACTACCACGCCTAGCTAATTTTTCTTCTTTTTTTGTAAAGACAGGGTCTCGCTGTGTTGCTCAAGCTGGCCTTGAACTCCTGGTCTGAAACAATTTCCTCTGCTCAGCCTCCCAAAGTGCTGGGATGACAGGCATGAGCCACTGTGCCAGGCAAAATTCACATTTCTAAAAAGTTTCCAGATGAGGCCGATGCTGCTGGTCTGGAACACACTTTGAGAACCATGGGGTGATAGGATACAGAGAACCATCCCATTCCGCCACGTAGACACAAGACCAAAGGAGGCGTCGTGAGTGGGGAAGAGCATTGGATATGCAGGGAAGAGAGAAGGAGCTACCAGCAGAGAGAAACACAGAGGCAAGAGTTGAGGGAGCCCAGTTGGCCCAGAGCCAGAGGGAGGCGAGTGTGGAAGGACAGGGGGCCAGCCTGCTGGTGGCTGGCATTCAGCCAGGGCGGGGAAACTTTCTCCTGGAGGCCACGGGGGCCACTGAGGATTTCCCAGCTGAGAAAGGTCAGATTGAGGTGCTGGATTGTCGCAGGATGAGATAAAAACTGATAACGTACACACAAATGGCACCCGCCAGTTTGTAAAATGTTTCCCTGCTTCTCTACGCAGCAACTCTGTGAGTTCTGCTTCTACACTACACCCACCACTCACTCCACCTGCCTTTTACAGGAAAGGGGGCTGAGGCTGAGGCCTGGACCGTCTGCTCCGGCTGACGGCGAAGGCAGGTGGAGCCAGGACTAGACTCCCAGCCTCCCCACTCGGTCAAGTCCACGGTCCTGCTGCCTCCCCAAAGGCCAGAGTCAGGCGAAGTCCTTCCCCTGTTCCCATTCAATAAATGTCCTCCTCTTTTTCATACTTTCAATAATAGCAGGAAATAAATCTGGCCACGTAATGTGAGAAAGGTAATAGTCCCAGGTCAGGAAATCCTGTTGCTTGGAGTCCCTTGGGAATGTTAACTTCCCCACTCTGCTCCCCTCCCCTGCCTCCCCCCGCCCGGGGATCCTGACCTTCTGCACAGTTGGCTTCTTTGGGCAAAACTGGGCCAGAAACGCCGGGCCCTCAGCCAGGGTCAGACTTCGCCCTCTGTCAGAGTCCACTAGGGGAGAGGAGGCACAAGATGGTCACCAGGAGGCCCTCCACCCCACCCCGCTCTCCGGCCCTGCCCTCTGCCAGCGGGTCGTCTGGCCAATGCGAGGCTACCCAGAGCTGGGGCAGCTCCACAGACACGCTGGCTCTGCAGTGAGAGGTACCTGCACAGGTAACCCATCCTCTCCCGGCTTCCTGTAAGTGAAGTGGGGAGTCAGCACACGAGTCGGCACGTGGTAGGCGCTGCAGGAACAGGCAAGGTGGGCTTTGCTCCCCGCTGTCATGCTGGAGCTGGAGAAACAGGGGACAACCTCATCCCCAGGTCAGACCACCTGCGCACTCAGGTCCTAATGGCGTAAGCTCCGCCCACGCAGGCGGCTGATGCCAGCGATTTGTTAATTCACGTGCTGAATTATCCCTCCAGCCAGTGACCTTATTTTATAACGAATACAACCAAATTCATTTTCATATAATTACTTGTTCCATGGAATAGCTCCATTAAGTTCAATGGTTGTGTAATATTATTTATTCACAGAACTGTTCATTTCCTCAACAAAGAGGCCTCTCTCAGGGTGCTCAGCGTCCTCACTGACTGGCAGCCACTTCCGATGGAGCGAGTGATGCCAGAAGCCAGGGGGAAAGCTGAAGTGTCTTTTGTGACCCAGCCTCATAAACTGCATACTTCTGGATTATTCCATCTGTCACACAGGTCAGCCTTGTCTCTATGTGAGAGGCACCAGGCTGGCATGAGGCGAGGCGCTTGCTTGGGCACAAAATGTAAAGGGGCAGCCACAACTCAGAGGTGGCAGCGATATTTTGAGACATCAAAATGAGTGTGAAATCATCCATGATGAACACAACACCAACACTTTAAATAAAGGTAGGACCAGCGGGGCCGGGAGCAGAGTGGGTGAGTGAGGCGAGCGGGCAAGTGTGAGGCTGGTTCCTGCTCGTGGGGGTCAATTCCAGGCGGCAGAGGCCATTGCAGGCCACCACAGGCTCGCTCCCCGCAGTCCCCGTTCAGGAGCTTGTGTCTCAGAAGCAGGTGGCTGGGGCAAGGAGTTGAGCAGTAGGAAGACCCGTTTCTCTGCTGAGAGTCACTGAACGGGAGAGAAAAGCCCATGCACACCACCGACATGAATGGCAGCCTGATCTCCAGGGAGTTGGGGGACGGCGTCGTAGCAGTTTCCCAGGGCTACTATGACAGATCCCCACTAACAGCAGACACGTATTCTCTCACCGACTCCGAGAGGCCAGCAATGTGAGACCAAGGTGTCCACACGGTTGCTTCCTCCTGGGGGCTGTGAGGGACAGTCTGCTCCATGTCCCTCCGGCTTTGATGGTTGCCAGCAACCCTTGTGCTCCGTGGCCTGCAGATACGCCACTCCAAGCTCTGCCCCCATCGTCACAGTCTTCTCCTCAAGTGTCGGGGTCCAAAACTCTCTTCTTATAAGGCCACCAGCTGGACTCAGACCCACCCAATCCAGTACAAACTCATATTAATTTGATTACTTCTGCAAAGACCCTATTTCTAAATAAGTCGCATTCACAAACACAGGGGTTAGGACTTGAAGATAGCTTTGGGAGATGCAATTCAACCCACGATGGAAGTACAGGGTTATTCTAACGGCAGGTTCACTACATCATCCGAATTGGAAGGAAGACAAATATTTAAAAATTCACATTTCATGCATCTGCTTTTTAAAGCACTAACAGGAAGCGTAAAGTGCTTTTGAATAGAAGTGAAAAAGCGATAAAATATCTACTTCCACTCTGTGTTATGAGCTGCCTGGGGAGAGCAACAGAGAATGCGGGAACAAGGGGATGCGGGGTCCGGGTCCCAGGGAGACCGAGGCAGACAGACAATAAGAAACATGCTAAGCAGGAGACGGAAGACAGCCGCAAAGGCCCTGAGGACAGGGTCGCTCCCGAGCCTCTGGGTGACTGCCACGAGGGACTTCCAAAGCCCCGTTGTGTATTTGTGACAATTGACATGAATGGGGAAGCTCTCTCATTGGGTGAGAACAGGATTTGGCCTGAAGGCTGGGGACTCTCTTGCTCCACACACTATTGCTCAGAATTTATCACTCATACGTTGGTTGTCATCAAGAAAAGGTGGACACTGTGGCACGTTGGAAGGGATTGAAATGAATTTCAGGTTCAGGGGTGGCAAACAGGTTTTCTCTCTCATGTCACGCCCCCACTGGTAGTTGTCCCAGAGCACTGTGCAAAGAATCATTCAGGCTCGGAGAACAGTGACTGATTAGTTATGTCTGCCTCGGGTGCAGGGCGGAGAGTGGCACCTTCACGTAACTGCTGTTCTAGATCAGGCATAAACATCGGTTTTTGAGGGTGGGAAAACTGAGACCCAGTAAGAGAAAATAACGTGCCTGAGGTCTCACTGCTAGTTCATAGCAGAAGGCAAATATGCCCCCTTCCCCATGCCCACTCCAAACTGGGTTCTCTGGCTGTTCTCCGTGCCAGTGAGAGACACGAACCTCCACCCCGTCGCACAGTCATCCTCAGTGCCTTCCTCCCCTACACGCCACATGTAGGTGGCCAAGTCCTGCTCACTCTCCCCTTAACTTTCCCTTCAGCCATCCACTTCTCTCCCCATCACCGTCATCCTCCTGGTCCAGGATTCTCAACAAGGGTTGACGTTGTCCACCAGACGACATTTGATAATGTCTGGAGACATCTTTGGTTGTCACAGTTTGGGGGGCTATACTGGTATCTAGTGGATAGAGGCCAGGGATGCTGCTAAACACCCTACTTGCACAGGGCAGCCCCCACAACAAAGCGTCCAGCCCAGCATGTCAACAGTGGGAAACTCTGCCCTAGTCCGAGCCTCTGTTATCTCCTGCCTAGACAAGTTCAAGCCCCCACCACCCTTCCTGCTCGGTCTTGCCCCTACAGTCCATTCTCTACTCAGAGGCCAGAATAATCTTAAAACATAAATCCTAATAAATACTATGCCTATGTGCAGACCCAAGCTCCTCACCATGGCTCTGTAGATCCTGCACACTCCGGCCACACCACCCCCTGCCACCCCATCCTCCCACCTGCACCGTCCCTATGTCCTAGACTTACTGGCCTGCTCGGCAGTGCCTGGTGGCACCAGGCTTCCTCCTCCCTCAGGGCCTTTGCAGAGGCTTTCCCCTGCGTTGGACACAGCCACCCTCCACCCCAATCTCTGTCTCCTGGATGCTGACTCAGCCTGCTGGTCGCATTGCTTCCTTAAGGACGCCCTTCTTCACCTCCCGCTGGCTCCGCCCCCTCTGTGCCCTCCGCACAGCATGCAGTGTCGTCTGTGATGATGCACGTATTCACGAGATTGTCTGATGAATGTCTCCCTCCTCCCAGGGCTACATTAGTCCCGTACAGGCAGGAGCAGTATCTGTTTTGATCAATCCGTTTTCAGTTTCTAATATTGTACCTGGAACCTAGTAAGCACTAGGGAATATTTGTTGAATGAACAAATGAATGAATGAATGAACCGCCTCAGGTCTCCGGCCCTCTATTCTCCCTGTTACAGCCAGGGTCACTCCTTGCCTCTCCTTTCCCATTTCTCTGCTCGTCAAACTTCTCCTTCTCCCCATTCTTTCTCCATTAACTGTCATCTTAGGCAACAAATGACTACATATAAGTATTTACTGTGCCGATTAAATGTCGTTCTTTGTTCTGTGAAACAAATTCAGTTGATTTTCTTATTTGCATATCCTCCTACTGATGTTGCCAGGAATGAAAAATAGTCAAATATAATGAGCCGTCTATGCTGGATGGACGCCTGGCTCTGCCTGAAGGCAGGCGCTGGACCAGGTGGCCTTGGGCTGGGCGTCAAAGTCAGTGGCCAATTGTGATCCAGCCTCAGCCCCACTGGGGTCGCGGGTCCTGGCTCCACAGCGAGGGAAGCCAGTCGTTCTCTGGCTCTGCCCAGGGCTGGCACCTTCTCAAGCTGCAGGTCTCAGTGCAATGTCATTTCCTCAGAGAGACCTTTCTAGACCACGCATCTAAAGTAGTCTAAAGACCAAATGCCCTGCTCAGGGAGCGGAGTGCGGAGTTGGGAAGAGGTGTATCCTTCATGACATTGTGCATGATCTGTCTCTGTGCTTCTTGCCATATGAGATAATTAAATGTCGCTGTCGCTGTGGGTTAAGTCACTCTTAATCAGATATCTTGTTACTTGCAGTTGAAAGCACTCTAACTGGTGCTTTTTTTTTAATCACACATATCAGCCTGCGGGGCTGCCTGGCAAAGTACCACAGACAACAGAAATGTATTGCTTACAGTTCTGGATGCTGGAAGTCCGAGGTCAAAGTGTTGGTTCTTTCCGCGAGCTGTGAGGGGAGGGTCTGTCCCAGGCCTCTCTCCCCGGCTGGTAGATGGCCAGCTTCTGTCTGTGTCTTCACATGGTCCTCCCTCTGTATGTGTCTGTGTCCAAATTCCTCTTCTCATGAGGACACCTGTCATATTGCATTAGGGCTCACTCTAATGACCTCAATTTAATTTAATTAGCTTTTTAAAGACCCTGTCTCTAAATATGGTTATGTTCTAAGGTGCTGGGATTGGGACTTCAACCTGGATAAGGGGTGGGGAGGACACAATTCAGCCCATAACACCCAGATCCAGCATTATTTTCTATCAGCCGAAGCTGGCTACTGGGACGGAGGTGGAGGCCAGGCCAGGGAAGCTGTGCCTTCTCCAGCTAACCCCAGAGTAGGAATGGTGAGGAGAGCCTGGTATGACTGGCCGACTACCCAAGGTAGGAGGAGGCGGGAGTGGAAGGTTCCCTCTAGGACTTAAATCTCAATAGCCTATGAGGAAACGCACCACGAGTGATAAAATCCATGGCCATGACAGTATTGACCACTCCTCATCACCACCACGTCGCAGGCACTGCACCAGGGCCTCATCGATGCCGTTGAAGAGGGAGGCACTGTCCCTCATCCCTGATGAGCAGACTGAGCCCAGAGCTGTCCATTGCATGCCAGGGCACATGGCTGGTGTGGCAGCCTTGGAGGTGCCTCTCCCATCTCCTTTCCAGAGAGAACCTGCTGCCAGACAGCAGGGAGCACGGGAGACTCCAGCCTCCCCGCCGCACCTTCAGGACCCACCTCTGCTTCCCAGCCAAGGCCGTGCATTTCTGGGCTGGCCAGGAACTGAGCAGGGTGGGATACTCAGGCCTGGCTGCCCCCGCCCACCTGGGACTCCTCTGAGGGGCCGTCCTGTGAGGTTGGCCCAGCCGATGTCCTGTCTGCATCACAGTCCAGGACTCTCCTGCCCAGTCCTGCTCCCTCCCCTATTCTCTTTCCCAGCACGCCTCTGCCACTCCCAGCTCAGTCTCAGCGTTGCTTCCAAAGGACCCGACTGGCCTAGCTGGGGAGGGCAGATCAGCAGTAGAACCATGTCCTTCCCCTAGGGAGGTGTCACCATTTCTCCCATCACTGCTCAGTCTTGAAGGCAAAGGCTGGAGGGTGTGAGGGCAGGAGTGGAAGCTGGGCCCATGAACCTGCAGTGCAAAGCTGGCAGTCAGTTTCACCTAGTCTAATGAGTGTGTGGCCTGTCACCCAGGGCTGGGACCCAGGAAGTGGTAGGTCACCAGCTGCCTAGTGGCAGAGCCAAGGCCAGAGCTCGAGGACCCTGAGCACCATCTGAGCCCCTTTCATGGGTGTGGACTTCCTGCCCAGCCACTCCAACTCAGAGCCTCAGCCCTGAGTGGTATCCGTGGAGGGACAAGGAGGCTGGGATGCAGGAGGAGCGAAGGGCCCATCGCCGAGCTGCAGAGGCAGCAAGGACCCTTTGTGGTCCTCCCCCAGGACTTCCTGATGATGGAGAGCCGTATGCACCCAGGGCAGAACACAGAGAGGCAGCAAGAGGTGAGGCTATGGGAGGGGCCCATGCTCCTCCCCCACCCTGCACTGCCCTTGCCAAGTGAGCCACCACCCTTCATCTAAAGTGGCCATAGAGCCACCTTCATGCTGGGAATTGGGGGTCTTTGAAGTGCTGTTGTGGGAAGAGCCCCCACCTGGAGGCTGGGACCCTTTTCTGGCCCATTCTGAGGGTGCCACACGGGAGCCTGAGTGCCGGCCTCACCGCACATTGATTTATGACTGTGGTGACCCGAGACCCCTCTGAAGGCGCTCTGGAAGTCAGTTTACAGCCTCTACCATCTCCAGGGCTAATTAGTTTTATGGTCAACAGGAGAAAAGGGAGGTTTAGTGGCTTAACCCATCTCTTTGGTTCAACAGCACAAAGCCAGCTGTTTATTTTCCAAGGGGTTCCCTGGCGGAGTCGCTCCCTCCCCACTCCCTCCCTCCTGTGGCTGCTGGGTGACAGGCATGACAGGGCTCAGCAGGTCTCCCCAAGCCTGGTGGAGAACAGGCATGGGGGCCTTCCCCTTCCAGGGCTGTGCTCTCGCCAAGGGTTAGCAGAGGTCTGGCTTGTCCTGTGGGTGGAGGAGGACTGCCCACGCTCGCTTTGGGGCTGCCTCAGCAGGCTGCTTCCCCAGAGCCCTAGTGCCCACCTGCCTACCTAGCTTGCGGACAAGTTGCCCAAGTCTAGCGCTTGTACTCAAGGCCGGTCCTCCTCCTCCTTCACCAACCTCCCCAGGGAAGACTACACCCCTGATGTCCTCACAGACAATAAGAGCAACCCACTGGGCCAGGTCTGCACTATCAAAATGTACAGTGTTTGTGTCTGTGTGTGTATTTCTAATCATTATAGCCAAACAACACGGAGCACACAAAGCAAAGACTGAAACTGATCAGACCTGAGTCTGCTACTTCAAGTTAATCTCTGAGCCTTGCATCCTGATGTGGTTATGATTAGATCAGATAGTGCAACAAAGTGCTAGAAGGAGAGGCCCAGGGCTCAGGAATGACCCTGGCTTTCCTGTTAAAAGAGTGTTCAAACCTTGGCAGGCTGGAGCCTGGCTCCAGGGGTCCCACGTAGGACAACCTGGGCAGAAGGAGGGGAAGTTAATACTAATGCTACTATGATTAATGAAACTGCGTGTCATAAAATATATTGCAATCATAGAGTCGTACACCTCAAGGGGTGCATTTTATTGTATATGAATTACTCCTCGATAAAGCTGTTTCTATAGCTCTTGTTCCAACTCCAGAACCCTTGTGCCCAGCACTCCGCAAGTTTTTTAAGTGGATTATCTCGTTAAACCTTTCCCCAAACCCAATCCACATGTGAGGAGAGGCGGTCTGGGGCCGGGTTCAAGGCCAGGCAGCTGGTGGGAGTGGAGTGCTCCAGGCCTGGCTCAGCAAGACTGGCAGGCTGGCTCGTTCCCTTCATTTATTCCGTCAATAGTCATTCACTGAATCAACAAAAAAGGGGATGTTCAGTATCAAACGGGGCTGGTGGTTTCTAAATTCCCGGATGCAGGAGAAATATCACTAGGAACGCTTGTTAAAATGCAGGACCCGTGAGCGGGGCCCAGCAGGTGACACTGGGGGCCCAGCGGGCAGAGCCAAGGAGGGAGCAGGCGCCTGTGCACCGGGGCAGGACGAGGCTGAGTCACAATGCGTGCGTGCTCGGGTATTAATAGAAACATAAAACCCCGGATCAGCCATTTCTTCCCTCTCTGGACAAGCCCGGACAACATGGGGCTGCTCTTCTGCGACTCTGACCTCTGCCGCATTATGAGGCAGGAGGCAAGGGGGTCACGTGACACCTCATTAATTCGTCCTCCCCGTGAGGAGGTGGGGTGGGGGTGGACAGCAGAGGGCAGAACTCTCCAGGCCGCAGCGTTATCAAGGATAACTAGTGACTGGCGGGGTGGGGGAGGGGGAGGAGGGCCGAGGGGCGGGGCCTCGGTGAAGGGGTAAATTAGCGCATCCTTTGTTTGCTTGTCAAAGGTGCTTTCAGGAGAGCCCTGGGGGCTGGGGAACTGTGTTTGCCCAAAGCGTTTGAACAATCCCCTGCAATCCTGTTTGCGCTCTGCATTTGCTCAGCAAACCTGCCCCTCGGAAATAGCTCCGGGGTTAACTGGGGCCCAGCTGCTGCCGAAATTGCCACACAGCCTGCCTTCCACATGAGTCTCAGTGATATTTTTGACCCTCCCAAGTCCGGGCAGGGGCTCCAAATGTACATAATGCTCACACACACAAAAATAACACCCCACCTGGCCTCATCTTGCTGGGCAAGTGAGAGTTAAACATCCTATAGTTCAAGTTCATTCGGTCTCTTACAGCTAAGTACCTAACTTTTCAAAGGTCAAAGCTGCTGCATGCAGGTCTCTGCTCTCAGGAGGACACCCTTCCTCCCTCTCCGTCTTTGCCAGGCTGCAGGGGAGGGGCCTGCTGGCCCTTGGGGTGCTGCTTTGGGCAATCTTGGTTGCAACATTCCCTGCAGTCCTGCGGCTAGGGGTCTTTATAATCTGTTTTCTGCACGTAAGTAGTGCAGGGGATCTCTCTGGGCCCTGCTGTTGGGTCCCCCACACCAGGGCCGCTGCAGGGAGGTCTAGTCTAGTTATGACCCCTCATGACCCTTGGCATGGCTGGCTGCTCTGCTGTCCTTGACTATAGGGCTGGTCCCTTGGCAAGTACACCAGCCACTCTCAGCTCTCTCCTGGTCCCCTTCCACTCAGCTGAGAACCTAGCAGCCCAGGGTGCTAGCCCAGGCTCTGCTCTTTTTCTCTCTCTTTCTTACTTTCTCTCTCTCTCTCTTTCTTTCCTTCTTTCGTTCAACAGCTATTGAGGCATAACTAATATCCCAAAAACCCCACAAAAACCTCTGCACATGTTTAATGTACACAATTTGATGAGATTGGACATAGACATACACCCATGATACTACCACAACAATCAAGGTTGGTGCTTCCTGAACCTGTGTCATTGCCATTTCTACCCTGGGGGCAGCGACCAGTTGTGGAGGTTGGGTCTTTGGCCTCAGAAGCACTCGGGCAGGGGAGAGGGGAGCAGCAGCCTTCCCTTTGATCTAGGAAGTTTCTTCCCCCTCTCCTGGGGTCCAGCCTTCCATGCCAATGGTGCTGGTCCAGGGGAGCCCAGCAGCATCCTCAGCCAGGTCTTCTCCCTCCGGATGTCTATCTTGTATGGCTCCAGCTCACCTTTTTGTCACATGCCCCTACACCAGTGTAGAGTAATCCTCATGCTCAGACTTCCAGGCATTGCACTTGACATATGAAGGGCAACAAGCGGAACACAGAAACCTTTTCTCGCGCAGCAAAGCCCGGCTTTCAAAACCCTTTTGCTGTGGGCTCGGGGATCCTAGCCTGGCTAGGTGTTCACTTTCTCTTCGTGTCGTTTTATAACCCTACTCTTCCCCAAGGCACCGGGAACTCTGGCAGACTAATGGGAAGGCCACAAGCAAGGAAGAAAAGAAAAAAACAAATATGTTCCTACGTTTGAAATGTATTATTCCATTATATATGTCAGTCTGCCTGGGGATGTCTTGGTCAGGGCGCTTGCTGAGTACAGGAGTGTGTGAAGGTGGCCCCCATCGGAGCCAGAGGATCTCCTGGCATCTGGGCTACAGGGCAAGGGCCCCCTGCTACCTAGAGAGTGGCCAACTATGGCACGGGAACAGTAATGCCCGTGTCATGAAGGTATGAGGGTTAAAAGAGATTAAACCCTGGTGCAGACTCGGCCCTACCCCTGGGCATTGGTGACTGCTCTCTGTCTTACTCCCCCTGGAGCGGGTCTCAGCACCCAGCTAGACCACATTTGCCTCCAGAGCAGGACTTTGCCCTGCCTTCCCCCTCCCAGCAAGCTTTGGTGAGGGGAGCGACTGGAGGCTGATACACTGTTTCCAGCTATAAAGGGCGGAGCTCGGGTTTTGATAGGTAGAAGGATAAAGACAAAGAGGGCACCTTGGTGTGTCCTGGGAGAGGAAGGCTGGCCTCCTGGGCTACGCACAAGGCTTCCACCCAAGGACCTGGGGCTGACAGGCCTTAGAATCCCCTGGCATATGGCTGGAGTCAGCCATCTGGGCTCCCTTCCCACCCAGGCCACCCCTGTGATGATTTGCTCTCTGCCCCTACCCAGCCTCGGTTTCCCCACTGCTCCAGCTAGAGTCAAAGGGTGTGGGCGCAGTGAGTCTGAAGCACACCAGTTAGGAAAATCAAAAGCAATCTTCTTGCTGCTGACGAGGGTGGCTCATGAAGGTCAAGATAAACCCGCAGGGTGGGGGTGGGGAGGAGAAGCGCGCAGTGTTTTGTTTGGCACGGCCGCTGGCCGTTGCCTCGGTAGCTGAGAACATCGGTGCTGGTCACGCTTGCCTCCGCGCCAATCCTATTACTCCGTGCGGTTGGGCTCCGAAAATAGCCCCTGTCAGCCCCATCATCACAGTTCAGCGTTTCCACCACCACAGTTCAGGGTTTCCACCACCGGACACTTATTGTTCCATGGACACAGTCATCGTTAACCCCTCCTCTGCCAGCCAGTCAGAGGCACCTGGGGTGAGAGTCCACCTTGGAGAAAATTTTCCTTTTCACTCCCCCTTCTGCTCTGCAGGGAGATCCAAAGGGTGCCACCGTGGGCCGGAGCTCCGACCCGGTTCCAGACACTGCAGACTTGCATCATTTTGTTTTCAACTCCCAACAACAAACTGCCCTGCAAGGTTAGGCAGGTTGTCGGCATTTGGCGCAGGAAGAGGAAAAGGAGGCTCCAGGAGGAGAGATGACTTGCCCAAGGTCATCAGCCAGTGTGTGGCTCAGCCCAGGTGCAGACCAGGGCTGTGTGATTCCAAGGCTGCACTTCGTCACCGTGTCCTACAACCACAACCTTCTCACCCCAGCTGAGGAGGAGGCAGTCACCCCACAGCCCTCCAGCCCCTTTGGTTGACAGACCTGGCCTGGAGGCACAGAGGCTGAGTGCGGGCTGCCTGCAGGACCACTGGAGGTGCTGGTGTAACACGCAGATTACAGGGCTCTGACCCCAGACAAGCTGACTCAGTGACCCCAGGGCAGGGGCTAGGAACTGTATTTTTAGCCAGCAGGGCTCATGAGTCTGATGATAAAGTACATTAGGGAACCACAACTGTCCCCAGATTCTGCAGGTCCCACAGGGAAGGAAAGAAAATGGGCTTTTTTGGAGCGTGGCGTGACATCCAGCACAGTGACCAATACCAACGCGTTTCTTTGCATGACAAGTCGATTTTTCAGATGAGAAGATGGAGATTCCTTCCACTGTACCAGATTGTCTCTCAGAAGAAAATAGCCAACAATTTTACAGCAAAGACCAGCCTGGAAAAGGGAAAAATGTGTCACATATTTGGACCTGGGTGTGGACTAGATTACCAACAAGGAGGCAGCTAGGGCGGTGGCTTTGAGAGCAGACTTTGGGTCCAGGCAGACCCAAAGTGGTTGGGGGCATGAAGGAGATGGTGTCACGGGGTTAGCACAGCGCCTGGCTAATGACAACGTCTGAAACACACTGACGCCTCAGTGTGTGCAAGGGTATGTGTCCCGACAACATGCTATTCACTAGCTCATTCAGACTGGTAAGGCAGATTCTGCTATTATCCCCATTTCACAGGGGAGAAAACAGAGGAACTGAGATGTAACTTAGTACTGGAAGGAGGATGGGAAACCAGGCCTTCGGCTTCAGAGCTTTTGTGCCGTCATCATTAGATGTGTTCCCAGAGGACAGAGGAGTCCTGGTAAGATTACTAGAGAGCCCTCCCTGCCACTGAGATCACCCTGGCTTCTCCATCTGCCCCCCCAGGGACTGGACCAGGTGCTCCCAGGGCCCTCCTGGCCCTGACCCACTGGGGATGCGCTCTGCTGGGGCCTCCTCAAGGCAGCCCCAGGACCAGCCCCTGTGGCTCCCGCAGGCCAAGCCCCTGGCGCCCAGGCTTCCCAGGCTGCGTCAGGCCCAGCCTCCTTCCAACCTGCTGAGCTACTGACCGGCCCTCAGGTGCCCCTTAGGAGAGTCTCTTGGTGGTTTGGATAGCGACCTCCAAATCCTGACCTTCAGACCCTGGCAGTCTTTGCTTGTGTACTGTTGTCATTTAAATCAATCTGCGGGTGGAACCCAGGTGAAGAAACCGAGGGCTCTGGGCCCCACGTGGCGAGCCTGAAACCCACAGCGAGGAATGGAGAGGCTTGGAACATTCTTCGCCTGTCAGAAGCTTGGAGTCCATTGAGCTGCAAAGCAACTCTGCGTTTTTAAGAAGAATGTCAGCAATGATTTCTGTGGGGTCAGTGGAAATAACCTGGGCTTGGGTGCCCTCTCTGTGGCTCTCAGGCTGGTTCGCAGTGAATGATGGTTTGTGGAGCACCCAGCAGGGCACCTTGCTCATGGTAGCATCTGGCTGCCTCTACTTGCCCTCCCAGAGCCTCCCTTCTCTGCCCCTTCTCTGCGCCCCACAGCCTGACCAAATGGACCACATCACTGGGCTCTGTCCTCGGGCTCAGGCTGAGCGTGGCCAGTGGTGTGCCTGGGCGTGAGGGGTGGAGTTGCCACAATCTGGCTGCCACAATCCCCCCTCTTACCAGTCAGGGGGCGCTCTCCACTTGGCCCTCATGCTGGGATCTGTAATAATCCCCGTTCCCTTGTCCCTTTAGGTCTAAAGGCGGGAACAGACTCTTCATGGTGTCCTACACCTTGGCCTGGACTTCGTAAATAGTTCCTTTATTAACTCTCGAGTTCCGCTTTGAGTGTGTCATCTGTTTCTTCCTGTTACCCGACTGGTACGGTAGCTAAAAATATACAAAACCAAGTGAATAAAAAACCCTTGTTTTAACAGGCCAGAGCTTGAGGCTCTGAGATGGGTGGCTATCTGCCCAAGGTCGCCTGTGAGTCAGCGGCACACCTGGGCCCGGGCTCAGCCACCCGCCTCGTGTGCTGTTCTTTCCTCACACCCCAGGCCCTCAGATCCTGGGAGCTCACAGGGGGGAAACGGGGAGCTTGGTGAGCACCCAGGGGCAGCAGTTTCTGGGCCCCCAGAGACCTGGAATGTAGGGGCTTTCCTGCCTTCCGGGATAGCTGTCCCCACCCTGGCTGGGGCCGATGGCCAATGTAAAGACCACTCGCTCCCATCGGACTTCGTGTGGCCACTATCAGGCTCCTCACCCTGAAAATGATGCCCACTATCCCCTCAGCTAGTGCTGGCTGCTCCAAAAAGTCACCATTAACTACACGGCTCAGCCTAGGCGCTGGTCACGCTTGACATGCAGATGGCGCATTCGGAATGGACTGGCACTACTACAGAAGTCTACCAGAACTGACCTGAGAAAATCTCCTGCGAAACAAAGAGCGTATGAGTCACAGCTCTCCACTCAGACTGGCTTCGGCCTAAAAGGGCTTTTAATAGCTGGCTCGGCTGAGCAACCCTGGGCCGTCCGCCCCCAGGCACGCAGTATCCTTGGGGTCAGTCTCCGTCTCTTGGTTATGGCGCCTTCTTTTGCCAGCAGGGTGTCCCCAGAGGTGACAAAGATGAACGCCTGCAGCGCCAGGCTACTGAGAAGCACCTGGGGGCAGAGGAGCTCCTGCCTGTCGCTGGCCTACCTCGGGTCGGGCACCTCCCACTCTGTGGCTGAGGAAAGGGTGTGGCCGCAGCTGGGCCTGCTACATCAGTGCAAGTGCTGGCACCACCGGGGCATGCGCACCGTTTCCCTGTCTGCCAGAGGGAAGGACGGCACTGTCTCCTCCACTGGGCCCTCTCAGATTTTCCTCCTCACCTCTCGCCCCGGGCCCTCAACCTCCTGTGTCTCCCCTCCCCTCTGCACAGGCTGTTTCTAGTCTCGCCTCCACTGGACGGAAAGCTCTTCCAGCCCCAGGGATGTGTGCGAGTTACAGTAACAAACACCTCCCCTGCCCCAAATCTTTACCTGACAAAGAAGTTGCTTTCTCTGTCAACACAGATGTTCCTGGTTGGTGGGTCCTTCCATGTGGTCCGTACGGACCCAGGGCCTAGGAGCAGCACTCTCCACCAGAACTTTCTGCGATTTTTGTGCACATGTAGCTACCAAATATTTGAAACATGGGCAGCACCATGGAGGAACTGAATTTTTAATTATACTTAATGTCAATTAATTTTGTTTTTGCTCACATTTTATTCAGCATCAGAAGTAAAATCAATTAATTTTACGTAACCACGTACATCCAAGGGCCACCATGGTGCATGGTGGAGCCTTAGTGCTCTCCACTGGGTCTTTGGATTCCAGCCCAGAGACAGAGAAAAAGGGGGTGAAGGCAACATCATCTTGAGTTAGGCCTGATGCGTCTCTTGCCTACGTTCCCTTGGCCACATGTACCTGTGGTGGAGGCTGAGAGCTGTGATCTCACAGGGAGGCGGAGGGATGAGTTTCAGTGAGAGAGCCACAGTCTCTGCCCCACTCCATGCTGAGCCATCTCTCCGCTTCCCAGACCTAGCGGGGCCCGGCAGGAGGCGGCACTCAGGGAAGGTTTTTGTAAATGAGTAGATACCAATATGAGTAAGAACATGTGCATAAATATGAATATGGGTGAAGTGGTGGGATAAAAGCTGAGGCAGGGAGACCCCTAATCAGATCTCTTCTCTGCCCCAGGCCAACCTGTGCTCCCAGGAGCTGCCAGGAGCTCCAGGCCACCTCATTGACCCCAGATTCTCCCTCCCAAGACCCAAAATACAGGACAAAATACAAAACCTCAAACACAGGCCAATGACATCCATTTGAACGACCAATACTGACCCTGCCAGGAGGTGAGCAGGGTGCAAAGTGCAGAAGCACCATGCTAAATCCCCTGCTAAGCGGGGTGGAAGGCACTTCTCAAAGCTGGGGCCCTAGGTCAAGGACAGAGCAGGGTGACCCCTATATCTGGGGGGTCATACAAACCAGCCCTGCAGCGTGGGGTTTACAGACTGCACTCCGGGAACTGGGGTCTCTTTGGAAGGTGGAAATGGCCACTGAACGGAACCCAGGGGTAGGGAAGGGGTGTGGGGGTATCCCCAACTGGGGCCGGTGGTCCTGAATTCCTACCCTGCCTCTCTAACTTGCCGTTAGACATTTCACTTGATGTCAAGGCTTCTCAGCTGAGACCTGCAGGCAAGTTCCCTCCCTGCTGCAGGCTTCTGTAGCCTCCCTAAAAATGAGAGGTCTGGACAGAGGATTTTAGGGCCCCTTCAGCCCAAGAGACCTGAGATTGACTTTTGTCTCTGCCTTAACAAGCCGCACGGACTTCAGCAAGGCCTTCGACCCCCAGAGGCCTCGGTTGGTCAACTGAGAAAGCAGAGGCACGTCGCTTTCCTGGACTGTGTGGGAAGGCAGCAGAGAGGCCCGGATTTACAGGAACGGTCAGAGTAGCAGGAGACAAGATACACCGCCTCCTTGGCAAACCCCCTCCGTCTCGTCTACATCGTTGAGGACCTGGGGTCTGTGGGAGTGATGCGGTCACACGAGGTCTGTCTCACAGGGAGACTCGAGCTCCTCGAGGAAGGGGCAGGGGAAGCCTGACTTGCAGTGTCTGCCATGGAGACCCTGCCGTGGCCGGTGTCAGGGTGCCCACAGGATGTCACTGAATGAGGAGCTGGAGAGAGGTGCACACGTACTCTGTGAGCCGGCTCTGGTGCCCCCCAGCTGGGCCCTGTTCATCTTGGCACCTCTAGGACCTGGGAAGGGCCTGCACAGGGCAGGTGCTCAGGGCTCTTTGGCTGATGAATGAATGAATGTTGAGCTAACATACACTGACACCAAGGGAACCCCTCCTGGAATTCCTCATGCTTAGGCCCTTCTTTGGGGGAGCAGATGGTGACATTGGAAGGAGGGGTCAGAGGACAGTGCATAGAATGCTGGGCTCACTATAGCCCCACGTCGGGAAATCTTCCTCCCCAATTAGCAGCACAGACAAGGGCAAGGCTGTGGGTGCGCTGGGAGGGTGTCCCTCCTTCTGAGTGCTGTGACACCACCTTAGCAGGCCAAAGGAAATCACTAGAGAAACCCTGTTCACCCTGTGCCACCCTCCCCTGCCCCTGGCAGAACATGGCACATCTCTCCTGGAGACACTGTCCCTCTTCGGCAGTCTGCCGCACCCTGGCACAAGGAGATGGGGAGGCAGGGGCTTAGGTCTGCAATTTGGGGCAGTGCTACCTGGCAGGGGCCACTAGAGCCTGTGTGGAGGACTCCTGGCTGGGAATCACTCTCCTCATCTGCTTCCTCCAAGGCAGGGGGCCACCAGTCCCAGCTATCTAAGGAGGTGAGCCATGAGATGAAAAACCCAGCCCACCCGCAGCCCCTGGCAGCAATCCTGTAGGAAGCAGCAGGCTGGGAGCTGTCCTGGGGTTGTCCTGAATGCACCCTTCCCTGTGTTCAGGTCAGACCCTGTGTAAGTGCTTTGGAGCCCCCAGGCCTGCCAGGTAACTGCCTTCAGCTGACCTTGTGGGCTCCCCCTCTGGCAGGGAATTCAGGCAGGGCTCTGCTGGGCAGTTCTTCTGCTCCACACAGCAACTGTGGGTGGGCTGGTCTGAAGGACCCAGTATGACTTCAATGGCATGCTGGCACATCTGATGCCTACTCATGTTCTCTCCAGGATGACAGTCCCAGGGCATGTGGACTTCTTCCCCAGAGCAAGCCTCCCAAGAGAAGCAAGGGGAAGCTGTGTGGCCTTTTCTGACACATGCTCAGAAGGCAGGCAGCATCACTTCTGGCCCCAGGTCCAAGGGGGGGAGGGGAATAAGGCTCCACCTCTTGAAGGAGGAGCGCAGGTTCCCAGTGCAGAAGAGCATGGAGTGGGATATGCTGTGGTCTCTGTGGAAAATACAACCTGCCACAGAAGGGTACCCAGTTCCTTGCCTGAACCGGGCAGGGTTCAGACCCCAGCATTGGGCCCCGGGGTATAAGCATTGGCCCTTGAATTTCTTTCCCAGGAAAACCATGTGGTTGCCCAAGATTGATTGGCCTCCAGCGTCACGAGGCTGACCGCAGGCCTGCCACTTACGAGCTGTCTCATTACATCCCTCCCTGAGCCTCAGCTTCCCTGCCCATGAAATGGGATGATAGCAAGCACTCCCTGGCTTTACCAACGATGATGTGGAGTCATGTGTAGTAGGTGCCACTCAGGCTTGGTACTGAACAAACATCAGGTCCCTTTCCTTTTCCTCCTCAGGAAGGAAGCGTGAAGACAATGCACATGACAAAACACCATTTTTCCCCAGAGGGTGTGGACACTGGAATTCTAGTAATGCTGGGATTAAACCCAATAGTGAGCCTTCTGGGGACAGTGAAAGGGGTGGTAACTGTAGCTACTGTTTCCCGAGTGCCCACTGTGTGCCAGGCTGCCCCTCCCGAAAAGAGCCTGAGATTTGGAGAGTGTAAGCAAGGGACCTGGGTCCCAAGGCAGGAACCACAGAAGAGAGATTCGAACCTGGAGCCTTCTTATGTCCTGTGTCCCCTGCAACTTGCTGTGGCTTCCAAGAGGCACTGCTGAAAGACAGAAGCTCAGTGTGCTCAGGAAAAGTAGTTTAGGTGTCACCCCTGGGAAGGGAAATGACCGTCTGCTGTCAGTTGTGTGAAGGAGTTCTTGCCCTGTGGTCACCGGTATCAGACCCAAACTCCTCGGAGCCTACAAGTCCCTGCCTGCTCTGGGGCCCTCCAGCCTCCCTGAGCTCATCTCCTCCCACAGCAGGGCCCTGTCCGCTGCTCTTGCCAGCCACACTTCTTCCCCAGGGCCTTTGTATTTGCCCTTCCTCCAGCCTAGAACACACTTCCCCTGGTCTTAGCACGGCTGCCCTTCGCTTCACCCTAGCGCCTGTTCAAAAGGCACCTCCTAAGGGAGGCCCTCCCTACTGTCTACCTACCATTCCGCCCCTCCTCACCACTTTCCATCCCTTGCCCTGCTTTTTTTCTGTTTGCTTTGCCACCCAGCACTTAGCACTACCTGACCGCGTTCCTCACCTTTTTCATATGTATTGTCTGTCTCCCCACTACAATGTCAGCCCCGCAGGGCAGGAGCTTCATTTGCACTGGTCGCTGCTCTAACCCTGGACCTTAGGGTAGTACTTGCACCTAGTGGGTGCTCGAGAACCTGATTACCAGGACAAAGGGAAGGCCAGGGGGCTGAGAAGCTTGTGACTTCAAAATTTACCCTGAAAGAGAATTTACTTAGGGTCTTTTGTTGTTGCTTTTAATCAAAGCTTCACTGACCTGTCTGGTAGAATGGCCACATCCTTGCCCACTGATTCCAAGATTTTCAGAAGCATTTTCCTGATAGAGAAATGTTGCTGCGCAGCTGAGCATAACCACATTGCAGGCACTGCCCCAGATGGCAGAGGGAGGAATATTTTAATAGAAGACACTCAAGGAGTCTAATCCCCAAGACCCAAAGGCAGGCTGCATCACAGGTGCGTGACCTGTGCAGTTGCACAGGACCCCTCACCCAGAAGGGGCTCCATGCTGGGCTCAGTGCTCTGTTGACACCATCTTGAAATTCTTAACTTTTTCACAAGAGGCTGACGTTTTCATTTTGCACTGGACTCTGCAAATTATGCAGACAGTCCTCTCCAAAGAACAGACGAGTGGAACAGTGGGAGAGCCTCGGGCTCTGTAGATGTTGGCCATTTGTGGAGAGCGGTTGTTGGGGTGCTCACCCACCCTCCCAGCCACCGCCTGCACTGCCAGTTAAATTCATCTCCTGCACACTGGGCACTGTGTCGGACACTGGAGACGTGGGATGAATAAGGCTTAGCACCTGCTCCAGGAGCTGCCAATCGAGAGAGGAGCCCGGCAGGTAACAAGAGGGGTGACACTGAGCTTGAGGGGGAGGTTGTAGGCCCTCAGTGGACCAGGCACTATCCAGACCATGAGTAGGAATGCCCCCCAGGCAATCTGGTCTCTAAGCCCAGCTCTCACCTCCTTCAAGAAAGCCTCTGTTGGGAGAGAACATGGCCGGTCCTGGAACCACCAGATCTGGACCTGGCTGTGGCCAGGGTAGGTGCCTGGGAAGAGTTGCCACCAGGGAAGTTGACAGGCCCAGTCAAAGGGACTTTGTCATCCCAGAAGCTTGATGGCTTTTGTGGGTAAAAGGAGCCCTGGAGTTCAGAGAGAGGGGAGCATACGAGGATCTCTGTCTTGTTGGAGAGTCTTCCTGCAGCCACTGTGGCAGCTCGTGGAAGAGGGAGCAGAAGGCAAACTCCCCGACTCAGGAAAAGAAGAAATTCCTTTAAAACATCTTTTCTGCTCCCCCACCCCTCAAATCTCCATCATTTATCGAGAGATGACTGTAGCCAGTAACACCCATGTATCTCCTTGATCCTTGTAACCACTCAGGAATGTTATCAACTTCATTTTTCAGAGAAGGAAGCAGAAGCTCCAAGAGGAGGGGTGATTAGCCCAAGGTCACACCGGCACAGAGACACAGGGAGAGTGGTTTAGGGAGGGCCTCCAGCTCGGGACTCCTGGAGTCCAGAGGCCACTTAGCAAGGAGAAGCCTCAGGCAGGCCACCTGCTCTGGGCGCGTGTGCCCCGTGGGACCCCACCCTGGGGACTCGGGGAGAGTGGCCAGCACCTGGGGCCCAGAGAGGACACAAACTGGGCTCCCAGGCCCTCCACATCTGCGCGGAGGGGGTTGGGAGGCTTATGGCGCCAGCAGCGGTGTCGCCGTGTGCGTTTCCGCCTCCTCAGGGACTGTGCCGAGCGGATGCTGCTGCCTGCGTGTGAACAGGGCTTGTTTTCCCTTCACGCCCTCGGGCTCCGTTTTTATGAAGCACTTCCTTCTGTTGGTGCTTTGGGAATATTCATTCTTGGCTCGCACCGCGTGCCGTTGACAGTTGGACTGGGAAATGTACCCGCGGCTTAATTAGGGCATCACCAGACCTGCCAAGCTCCTGCCCCGCCCCTTTGAGGCGGCTGGGACCGCAGGGACCCCGGGGGACCCACCGCTGTGGTGGGGGGCCACACTGCTCCTGCGGCCGGCTGGTGTGCCCGCCAGCCCTCACCCACTCTGACAGAAACCTGCCCAGCCAAGGCAGATTGTGATTGTCCTCCAAGGGGGTGGTCCTCTTGCACACTTTCATTCTTTCTGCTGCTCCTGTCTGGAATGCCCTCCGCTCTCCTGCGAGCATAGTCAGACCTCTTCTGCCTACAGACCCCTCAGAATTCCTTCCGCTAGCCCTCCCCAAGCCTAATGTCCTGAAACCTCACTGCTGCCATGCCCCAGGGACACCCCGGGCAGGTAGACTGTCGTGGACTACCTGCTTTCCGTCTCCAGCATCCTCACCTGGGACCCAGGACAGGCTCACCTACCTGTAGGTTTCACCCTGTTTTTGAGGAAGCCGAAGGTAGCATTATGAGGAAGGCTGGCTTTCCAGTCACTGCAAAGCTGGGAATGGACAACATCCACCTACACAGCTCAGGGCAGGACCGGGGGAGACCTCACATTCCCAAAAGCCCAGAAAAGCACCACAGAAGGTGGCTGGCTGAGTTGACTTTAAATGTCAAGCCAAAAAATAAATATTGAAAATTCAACTGCATATGATATTAAAATCCCATTACAAAAAAAAGTAGAAAAAATATTTGCAACACATATGGCAAAGGGTGAGTTTCCTTAAATGCTAAAGCACTCCTACAGTCAGCGGAAAATCAACAACCCAAGGGGAAAACGAGCAAATAGCAATAGGCTGTTCACAGAAAAGAACCCCAAGTGGCTTCCAAAGAAACGAGGAGATGTGCAACCCCACTCACAACAACGGAAGTGTGGAGGTGAAAAATGACGTCATGGTTTAAACTGGGTAAAGAAGCATCTTCAAGAGTGTGGCCTCATGGGAGGAAGAGGCTGCGGGAGGGTGTGGGGGGCTCCCACTGGAGCGGGTGGTGAGAGCCCGCTGTGATTTCAGTGGCCGGCTGCCCTGGAGACGTGAGTTGAACAGTCCATGTAGGGGGACAGACCAAGGTGAGTGTCCCCTCAGGCTCACGGCTCCCCGGCTTCCTGGCTGTGTGTCCGCCGGCAGCTTATGTTCTCTGAGCCTGTATTCCCCTTGGTAAACCAAGGGTTGTGTTGTGTCTCGGGAAGATTAAGGTGTGGTGGGGGGCGGAGAAGAGTCAGGGGTAACCCAGAGGCTGAGAGGGCGGAGCTGGGGTCTCCATGGGGAAGAGGAGGCCACACTCGTGAGGGTGGGAGAGGATGGCTTGGTGGGCAGACCCAGGATGGCTGAGGGAGTGGGTTGAAGATGAGTTGGCCTTGGAGACCCCACTTTTTAGGTCACTTTTTTAAGTCATTTGGTGGCAAAGGAAAGGAGAGAGCTTGAAGGAGGGACGAGCCACAGACAGGAAGGTGGCCAGGAATGGGGACGTGATATCTGCAGCAGTGGAAATGGCCGCAGGCTCCCAGCGCCCGGCTCTCCCAGAAGCATCTCCAGGCACGGCCACGGCTAATGCTCCTGCCTGGCTGTGTTTTCTATGACCCGTCTAGCAGAAGTCCAGGTTATGCTTGTAGGGCTGGGGCGCACCCAGATCCCAACACAGGAATGGGCTGAAACCCAGCTTGGCAGGAACTAGATGGGGATGGTGGCAATCAACCCAGAGCTCTGAGGACAGCAAAGCCAGAGGAACAGTCCAGAGCATCCCATGTGAAGAAGGAAGCAAAAACTCTAGCCTAAGAGAGGCCCAGCGCCACAGCCAAGTAGCGAGGCTAATCGGAAAACAGACGCCAGGGTCAGAAGCTGGGAGTAAACTTGAAATGTGTACTCATGCCTGACCTACAAAGGGCACTCAGCTAACATTTCTCACATGCATAAACTTAGCCTGTGAGCCCGTGAGAACAGCAAGGGTGTGGGGACACAGTGGCTATGAGGCCAGGTGCAGGGCAGGCAGCACCGGTGCGGTGGCGATGTCCACTGCAGGTCTCGGCACGCTGGACAGTGCACATGCGATAGGCAGGTCCTAGATCCCCCCAGGTTCTGATCCCCCCAGAAAGGTGTCGTCTCAAAGGGAAGAGACGCCTCGCTGGGTGCCCAGCAGCTGCACTCAGGCTCCCTGGATTCTTGCTTCCCTCGGTGCCTTGGGGCACCTGACTTCCGTGGAGCAGGAAACCCTGTGGACCTTGGATAGAGAAGGTGATTAGGGCTGCAGAGCTCACAGATTCCAGGGCCTCGAGGAGGGACAAAGGGGGCGGGAGGTGAAGGAGAAACCAGGACAGATTTGAGGACCCTGGAAGCAGGAATCTGCAGACTTCCTGTAATGGCCCTCCCGTATCATGCCTCAGTTTCCCCAGCTCCACAAGCCACAGAAGTATCTGGCAGAAGTATCTGGTTGGCTGTGGGCCATCCAACGGATGGCACCCTCTAAATCCACTCCTGGGTCAGTGGGCTCCAGGCTGGGCCGGTGGAGGGCAGCCCCGTTTAAAGAGGAAAGGGGGTTCGACAAGCCAGTGGGCTGACATCGGGGCTGTCCTGAATGACTGGCAGCTCTGGAGGCCGCCTGGGAGGTAACAGAAGGCCTGAAGCAGACCAGCCTACCTGGGCTCCATTGCATCCCTAAAGAGCCATAGAACATGGAGCATTCTCTCTCCCAGCCTCAGTTTCCTAAATTGCAAAATGGAAATAATAATGTGTTTGTCACAAGGTTGTTGTGACGAGAAAATGAGATAATAAACAAGAGAGTGCTCTGTAAACTGTAAAGCGAGGGGCAAGTTGTTTTATTTCACACCCAAGGGAGTGAATGCTCTTTCAGTTTTTACTTTATATTGAATCTTGGTCCAACCCCCGTGTGGTGCCGGCCATGGCTCCGATCTTCCTCCTACATCCACAGCCTGCCAGGGAAAGTGCATGCAAGTCTTTATGCAGAACGCACCAGGCTGGATGGTCTTAGCTTCAGCTGTAGCTCTGTCTCCAGAGGAAGCGGGTTAGCCCTCTGGGTCTCAGTTTCTCCATCTGCAAAACGGGCTCGACAGTGATGGCTTCTCCCAGCTCACACACTGCAGGAGGATTAAAGAATCCCCCTTCCCTCTGCCTGCCTTCTTTGCTCCATGTCTGCTCCGTCCTCCCCTGCTCTCTGGGGACTCTGTGCAGCCAGCAGCTAGGAGGACGGGCTCTCCGGAGCAGTTCTTGCCCTCACCAAACTCCCCCTCCTGCTGGGTGCTCCGAAACCCAGGCCATCTGCCCACACGGCCCGACGCCAGACAAGAGTACACTTTACATTCCTCTTGAATTGTTCCAAGTGTGTCAGTAACATTTTCGCAACTGGATTACAAACCTCAGAAATCATCGATAATCTCCTTTATGAAAGTCACAGCTGCTCTCTCTGCAGGACCAGCGTGGCACCCAGCGAAAAAGTTTGTTGGAGGAAACAGAACTAAACAGCTCTCCATGCAGCGGCCTTCCTGATTTGCAGTGCTCCTTCCCTTCCTGCGCTCAGCCTCCTGACCTCTGCGTGTTCCTCAGCGTCCCCACAGCCTCAGTTTCCCGTACTTTGCATGCCTTGCGCAAAATTCTCCTCTTGAGAGGCCCGCCAAGCTCACTTCCTCCTGGACCCCTTTCCACTGGTCCCTGGGAGCCTGAGACCCGGGCAAGGAGGGGCTGTCGCTCCCGAGCTCTCACCCAAACTCTGCAGGCCCGGGTGTCATCTCTTGCAACAGCTGACAGTGGCGCCGGCACCACTTTGGTGTCACTTTTAACACCGCACATTAACACCACCGGCTGACTGCCTGCGCAAGGAGGCCCCAGCAGAGCCGCGCAGCCACACCCCACATGTGCAGTTGTTAATCCAGCAGTTGTTCAGCAGGTTCTCTCGGCCTCACCTCCGAACGTGTTACTTCTGGAGGGAAAGACGCCATGGAACTGCACAAGCTCTCTCAAGAAGGAATGACAGGACCTGCTCTCCCCGTGTCGGCCAGGAGGAAAAGGGGAGACATTTCTGAGCAATGACATGCAAAGATCCAGGGCCTAGATCTCTGCCACCTACACGCAGTTCCCTAAATTAGAAGAATAAGAGGACGGAGAGAGCAAGAAAGAGGGAAATAGCGTCACCACACAACTTAAAATCTTTTCTGCAGTGTTATCCATGCCACTTGTTTTCAAGGAATATTTCATGGTGTAATGCTAGGAGACCACAGCAGCGTGCAAAACCAGGCACGATGTGATTTGCATTTTGTTAATGTGTGGGGTAGACGTCACCACTGCGTGCCCAGGTCCGACTCCTGGTTCCATCCAGGCACCCTGGAAGGTTTCACTTCCTCACCTTGAGATCAGGATGTATATGTGACTTGCTCTGGCCAGAGCAATGTGAGGGAAGTCACTTGCGTTGCTTTCTGGTGGCAGTGTTCAATTGCTTACTGTCCCCCAGGCCCTTGCAGCCGTGGAAGTGTGTATTGACACGCAGGGCCCACGGAGCCACCATATGAGAATAGCACCCCCGGCAGTCACCCGAACTCCTGTGATCTGGGTATGAGCAGAAACGAACCTCTATGCTGTGAAACCACTGAGACTCCTGCGTGGTTTGCCCTGGAGTGTGGTCTATTTGGCTGATATAAGTATATGAAATAGAAAAAAATATCATCAGGAGACATGCAGTGACTGGCAACTTTTGTTTTTATACTTTTTAGAGTTCCCCAATTTTCTACAGTGAGCATGTATTACTTTTATTAATATGATTTTAAAAAGAAAAGTTCTCAGTCTTATGCGTATCTACCTTTTTTGAGTAATTAACATGTCCTTGGTACTGGGCTATGTCTTTCACTATGTGGTCATCTCATTTAATGCTCCCAAAACCCTAAAAGGATTTTCCCATTTTACAAATGAGAAATCTGAGTTTTAGAGAGATTAGGTGCCAGCTATTCCACACTCATTATCCCATTTATCTCCTCAGAGGCTCGAAATATTTTATGCCAATTTTAAAGATGAGGCTTGGAGAAGTTGCCCACGCTTAATCACTCAGGAATCAAATGAAGTGAAATTAAAACAATAGCTACCACGATGCAGACATCCTTCACTGGATGCTTCTATGTGCCAGGCCCAGGTGTGATCTCATTTAATCCTTTCAGTAACCCTGTGATGTAGGCACTGATACTATCCCTACTTTCTAGGTGGAAAAAATGGAGGCTCAGAGAGACTGAGCAACTGTCTAGGGTCACACAGCTAGTAATTTGCAGAGCAGGGACTGGCACCTTGGTCTGTCTAAATTTTGTTCAGTTCATTTTGCTAAGAGCAAGAGGGGTGGTACAAAAGGTGACTTTAGGTAATACATGCAAGAACACTTTAAAATTCAATTTCTATTTTTATCAAAAATTTTTATATATAAAATTTAACAAGTCAAATGGTACCATGAGGCTGATAACGGAAAGCAGCAGTCTTGCCACTCCTCAGAGGGAACGACTTCAAGTCTTTTGGCTGTTCCTTCTGACATTTACTTTTATATTTCTAAATATCATTCTTTATGGGTATTTTTTAGATATTATTTATTGGCTTCCTCCTGTGGAGGACTGCTGGTTCTCCATCAGCTACTGCACACAAACACACGTTTCCTTCCAACACAGTCCTGTCGCAGTTGCTAAATCAACGTTCGTTTTCTCCATGATCATATCTACATGTATATTATTCATAGCCAAGCAAAGGACTACATTATGGTACAGCTGCTGTCTTGTACAACTTTGTTTTCCCTGGAGTGATTACCTCAGTTTATTTAATTAGCTTTTGGTGTAACATTACTAATTCTGGCCACAAACATGCCAACGCAGTTCTAAAATTTCTAGCAGTTAGTCAAGCACATCTAGTGACCTATCCGTTCTGTTTTTCTCCTTGGAGCCCTCTGTCTCGCTGCTTCTACCTGGCCCAGTTGCTCCCCTAGCTGTCCCTACCTTCACCATTATCCCGGGAATTCCCTTCAGCTCTCTCTGGTGTCGGTTTCTTGTTTCTTAGATACTAAGTCATCTTGTCTCTTGGTTTACTCGTTTCATTTTGTTGTCATATGTATGCCAGTAGCTTCCTTGGAAACTGCATTTGGGAGTTCAGTTTTCGGATAAGTGATTGACAGTTTGGCTGGATCTACCAATCTGGGTTGGAAACCATCTCCCCTCGGGATTCGGAGGCAATTCTCTGCTGGCATGTGGCGCTCCGAGTTGATGCTGAGCCGGCCAGAGCCATTCTGCTCCTCCATCCTCGTCGTGTGACTTTTCCAGTCTCTGAAAGCTTCTAGGATCTTCTCTTTATCTTTGGGCTCTGGAAAATTATTTAATAAAATTTAATATCTATTCCGAAAAATAAGTTTGAATAAATTAGACTAGATGAGTAATTCCATAAATTAGCATTTAAATACTTGACCCCAAAGATACGTTGCCACCACCGTCAAGACTGTTATGGAGTACAGTCCAGTTGCAGCCGATGCAACTGGAGAGAGGTAGCAAATTGGAAAGGAGGAGGTAACTTGTCACTAAAGATTCTTTGACTATTTACGTGGAACACACACGAGAATCAAATGCAAAAAGTACTGAAAATGACAAAATAATTGAGTAAGGTAACTGGATACAAAATTAGTATTCTATTATTAATAGCCTTCAAATATACAGACAACAACCAGAAATAAAATCTGATATAATGGATAAAAGATCCCATTTGCAAAAGCAATCTAGAAACAAACTTTTAAAAATGTGCAAAATCTGTGTGAAGAGAACCTTTTAAATGCTATGGAAGGATAGGAATGTGAACTTACACCACATTCTTGGGTAAAAGGACTCAACATTATAAGGATGCCAGTTCTTCCTAAATTAAGCTACACATCAACACAATCACAATGAAAATACCAACAGGGTTTCTTGTGGAACTAGACAAAATAATTCTAAAGTTGATATGGAAAAATACACATGCACAAATATCCAGGGAAAGTTTGAAAACAGAAATGTAAAAAGCAGAGATAATCTTATCAGCTATGTACATGTATTTTAAATCCAGTATAAAGCTAATTTAATTAAAACTATGATATGAGTACATGAATAGCCATATAATTTAGAAATTATTGGAAGTTGTTCAATATATATAGGAAGTTACCATATGATCAAGTTGGCATTTAAAACAGGATTTATCCATATTTGGTATTGGAACAATTGGCTATCCATCTGTAAAATAAATTAATTTAGATCCTCACTTCACATGTTGTACCAAAATAAATTCTACATGAATCAAAGGTTTAAATTAAATCATGAAATTCTTAAAGTACCAGAAAACAAGGACTATGGGAACGATCATCCATAAGCCTCTGCTTTAGCTCAAGGCCCAGCCACAGACAAGCAGCCCCGGCTTGTGGGCTGTTGCCTGAACAATGAACTGACTGACTGTCAGGTCAGGTACTAGATGCCATAGCAATGGCTGCCAATCGGCAGGCATTAGCCTAGATTTGCTACATGTAATTTATTTGGTTCTACGAGTTGTAAAACATTTTTGGTTTTGACCCAATATTTTAAAACTGGGAAAATTCATATCAAAATCTGCATTTCAGTCTTTCCCTGAAATGTATAAAAATCTGACAGCACGGAACCTTCGTTCCTTAATGGAACAGTCAACTGAGCCATTGCCCTTTACCCTGAGGATGGAGCATGCCGGCTTCAGGTCCTCGGGAGCTAACAGGACCCAGTGAGCAGGCAGGCGAAGGGGAGTGGGAGCCAGGGGGCCCAGAGCCCTGGGCTGGGGGTGGGGGGTGAGGCTGCAGCTGTGGCAGGGAGGGGACAATGCCTAGGCTGTTGTGGTCCCCCAGGTTAGAAATCATGGCAATGGGAACAGAAGAAAGGAGAGGCTTGGCCAGTGGGAATTTGGGACTTGAATGCACAAGGCTTGGGGACAGATGGCTCTGTGTGTGTTGAGGGTGGGCAGAAGAGTTAGTTGGAGGAGGTGCTGTGGAAGCACCCCAAGATGCCCACAGAGATGGGTCCATGCTCATGAACATGTAAGCCAGATCCAGTCACACACACTCCTGCTTAAAATGCAAATGCCTTACTTGGGGGACCTGGCCCCTGCCCGTCTCTCTGATCCTTTGCTCTGCGCTGTGCTCGCGTTGCACAGCAAGCCACAGAGGCCGTCCTAGAACCAGCCAGGGGCTTTTTTGCTTCAGGGACCTCACACCCTCTGCCTGAGACACTGTTCCCCTGACTTTTCAGCTGCTGGTCCCCCCATCCTTCGGTTTTCCTCTTAAATACGCTCTCCTAAAAGAGGTCTGGAATGTGCTTGCAAAGGCCGAGGGGCAGGAAGGGTGCTGATTCCCATAAGGCCTCAGAGGCCTTTGGGGGCCATGGAAAGGCAAGTAGATTTCTGAGTGCAAAGGGAAAACTTCGAAGGGCTGGGGGCGAGTGGTGGGCAGTGCAGTGACTGGATCCAATTTACCCTGCAAGGCTGCCTGGGAAACCAGCAGGGGCATGGGCGCACTTGTGCTGGTGAGAGACAAGTCATTGGGGATTTTGGAACCCACAGGACTCGTGGAGAGGCAGGAAGGGGCGGGGGGGTGTCCACCACAGGTGTCAAAGAGGAGTGTCAAGGGGGATGGCGTGGTTTCCAGCCCGAGCACTGGGGTGCAGGGAGGTGCCCGTGTCCTAAGGTGGAGGCACCGGAAGGCAGGAAGCAGGTGTGTGTTGGGAGGAACGGTTCTGGTGAAGCCCACTTGCTTTCACCCCCTTTTCCATGGTGTGCCCCAGACGTCGATGGCGCAGTGCTGCAGGGTGGCGGCGCGGGGGCTGGCAGCACCGGCATTCCGAGCTTGGCGGCTCCGGGGAAGGAAGGTGGGCAGGCCCACCTTCCTAAAGGTAAAGTCACAGAGCTGCCACATAGCCCCCGCCCCCACCCCGCCCAGGCTGCAGCACCGTCAAGGGAAAGGGCATGGCCTTGACCCGCAGGAGGCAGATTGCACCTGCTAGTCCCTGAGGCAGCCACCTCATCTGAAAAGTGCCATCAAAACGACGACCCACCTCGCGGGGCTGGGCAGTGAAGGAACATAAAGGCCGGCCCGGCCCTTGGCGGCCTCGGGCGCCTTTGCGGCAGGGTGGGAAGGCAGGGCGCGGGGGCTTTGTCTGCATGGAAATGCCCGGCGCCCGCACAAAGGCCGCTTTGTGCCCGCGGCCAGCGGGGTGGGGGCCCGCGCGTCCCCAGCGTCCCTGGCGCACCCCGCACACCCCGCACCCCGGCCCAGCCCGCGGCCCCGAGGGGGCGCCCGCCACTTGGCCACCGCGAGCCCTCGGCCCGGGCGCCAGAGGGCCTCTTAATTGTTCCCAGGACGGGTGGCATTTAGATCAATTAATATGCAAAACAGGAGTAAATCATCTCATTCGCGGGCCCCACGCGGGGCGGGGAGCCGAGGCATTTGCAATGCAGCGAGGTCGCGCCCCGCCGCGTGTTTATCTGGGGAAATGGAAATCAGGCGGCGCACAAAGACGCCCCGCGGGCCCGCCGCGCCCTTGGCGGGGTCGCCAGCGCCCCTCCCGACCCGCGGCCCCGGTTGGTGGACCTGGGCTCTTGAACTACGCAGAGACCTGCGGTTGTCTTCCATCCTGTAGCCCAGAGGCTGTGCACCTTCAGGCCACGCACTAACCCTTTCTGGGCTGCCATACCTAGCTGGTGATAAGAGTTCTATTATTACATAAATCAGGCAATCCGAGAATAATACCATGCTAAGTGCTTCAGATTGGAGCTTACATGCTCATGACCCACAATTATGCTATTGAGCCTTGATTAAGGCCGAAAGCCTTACTTCCATGCCTGCGTTTAATCCTCAAAATTACACCAAGAGTCAGGCCCAATTGTTCCCATTGTACAGCTGAAGAAGCTGAGGCAGGGAGATGAAGATGCCACCTGGCCCTGACCAAGCACTTCACCATTGCGGTGTAAGTCCCGGGCCTTTGTTATTTAACTGGGCAGCTCGCTTCTCCTGGGGAACATGGTCTCTACAGGCAAAGTTCCGCAGCCTCGCTATGGTGACAGTTCTCACTCACTCATTCTTCCTGCAGTCAGGAATACCCATTATGCACGTGTACTCTTCCAGACTCCGGGGGTTCCGCAGTGAACAAAAGCAGGAGATTCCCAGCCCTGGTGGGAGACATAGAGCACCTTCAGGAAAAATGAGCAGGGTGGCAGGGGCTGGCCCCTCTGAGGAGGTGACACTTGAGCAGAGACAGAGAAGTGACAGAGCCCACCAGGCAGAGGCAGTAGCCTGAGGCAGGAGCGGGGGGAGGCCAGAGAGGCTGGCATGCACGCGGGAGCAAGTAGAGAATGAAGGAGACAGGTGGAGGTGGCCAGCACGGGCGCTGGGGGCACCAGCCCCAGCCCCAGTGCTCACTGGAGTTGCTGGTTCTCTTGGTCTGGGGGACAGCGTGGGCACTGGGAAGCCTGGTTCACATGGCCCCACCCTGAGCTAATCGGCAATGGTCCGGGGCAGGTAGCATAGTGGATGTACTCCTATGAGCTGCACACCCACCCCGATCTATACCTGTTACTCAAGTAGACCCAGACTTGGGCAGCAGGCAAAGTCAAAAGTCCGGGGAGCTGTGGTCCAAAAGCCAGAGAGAATTCTGGAAGGTTGTCAATCTGGGAGGATAGGCACAAAGCCCAGAACTGAAGATGTGGATAGCCCAGGTATACTGAGGACAAGAGGACAGGATGGAGGTGGGATGGTGGGGACAGGGAGCGCTCAGACGCAGGTGTGATGTTTTAACAAAATCACCAAACAGTCTGGAAAAGCTAAAGATGCTGGTCACCTTCTGTAGAAATTCTTGGGGACGGGGGTTGCCAGGGGAGGGTCTACGAATCTTTTCCCAAAGGACACCCACTCCATGGTGATGAATCTGGTCCTTAGTCAGCTACCTGGACAACCCTGATTTTCCTCCTACCTCTCCCCACCCCTGCCATGCACTCACTGAGCCTGCCTATTCCGGCTCCTTAAGGCCTCGCCTGCCATCCCTTCCTTTCCGTCTCCAAGGCTCCCACCAGTCATCTCTGGATCATTGCAGCAGCCTCCTACCCGATCATGCTACTCTCACTCTTGTCCCCAATTCACACTCCAAAGAGAGAGCCACAGGGATCTTCCTAACACACAAATCTGGTTAAAACCTAATTAACTCAACAACAACTGCTACTACACAACCCAATTAAAAAATTGACAAAGCACTTAAACAGACATATCTCTGAAGAAGATATACAAATGGCCAACAGGAACATGAAAGATGCCCAGCATCACTGATCATTAATTAGTGGAAATGCAAATCAAAACCGCAATGAGATACCACTTCATATCCATTAAGATGACTGTTGCGTGAATATATCCCTTCTCCTGTTGATGGACCCCTGGGCTGTTTCCAGTTTGGGGCTATCATGAATAAAACTGCTGTGTATTGGGAGATGACTCCCCACAGGTCTTTCACATGTCTACATCTTATGAGTAAGGCACTGACTGCCTTTTATTCTGAACTATCTTTTCAAGGATGTTTATGTTGCAAATAGCCTTGGAAGATCAAGTGTCTCCTTATGGAGCAAAGGGCAAACATGCCTACTTCCCATTATAAAAGATCTGGGTTCCCTGAGTTCAGGGTCCCTCTCCTGTAACGCAACTCGCTCCCTGTGCGACATCCATCTGGGTCCATCCACATTGCCCCCATGGGACTTGGGGCAAGAGGAACTGACGCAAACGTGCTGATGCACGAGCTGCTGCTTGAACTGAGAGTAATAACATCCTTTATCTCTGACCCCTGGTTCTTGCATCTTCTGCCAGCCTCTATAAAACAGTGGCAGGCTAACTCATTAGCTTTCAAGTTGGGTAAAATCTCAGACCCTTCATAGTTATTGATACTAAGTGTTTTTGTGAATGCAAATTTGCCCACTTCTTCTTTGTCCTTCCATCCTGCTGCCTGGAGTGCAGACATGGTGGCTGGAGCTCTAATCACTGTCTTGGCCTGTGAGGACCAGACATGTAGTGGGTGGGAGGAGCATGGGTCCCTGAGGTTTTTGCAAATCAGAATCACCACATTGGCCCTGGAATTTTACAAGAGATAGAAACGGCTGGCTTACACCACGGTTACTGCGGTGTTCTCCAACCTCATCTAATGCAAGGTAAGGCTGGCTCCTGCCTTCCGAGATGCCTTTCCTGCCCACCGCCTCCTTTGTTCACTAATGTACATTGTACTAACCTCAGTGAATGGCTCTGTTCATGTTTCCAGTCTTTTCCACAATGATTGTTTCCTGTGTCCCAGTGCCTAGCACAATGTCTGGCACCTTTCAGGTGCCCAGGAGATGGTAGTTGATGAGGTGAACAAATACACAAAAGAAAGACTCGGATTAGTGGAAGTGGTGGGAAGGTGGCATCCTCAGTGTGGAGGAACAGGCGAAGCACTAGGTTGGCGAGGAGGAAGTCACGGCTATAGCCCAGGGCTCTGGAACCCTAGCACAGCTCTTTCCTCTTGGGCTCAGTTCTCTGGTTATGCCACGTGGGCTTTGGCTCAGAGGATGAATGCCCACAGGCCCTGCAGACTTGCGAGCCCTGTGCTAGCTCTGAAATTTTGAGTGTTGCCTTCTTGGCAACAGTCTGGGGTAAGTCCTGCTTCCGTCTCCTGTATCTTGTGCTGGACCAGTGGCATCGCTTGGTGGCTGAAGGAGGTCCCACTCCTTGCTGGACCCGGGACTGCTCTGCACCCCAAGCTTGGGAGATGTGAGTGCCTGGGCAGCTTAACAGCCAGGGAGACTGACAGCTGTAGTGAGCCCAGCTGGTGGCATCAAGTTTCTGGGTGCCTGGTCACCATGTTAATCTGCTCTTGGTGCCACTAATACCAATTTGTGAGCAGACAGCCAGGATCAGACAGGCCAGCTGTCAGGCAACTGCGGGCAGCTCAGTGTGTGGTTTGATTTTATGGCTTAGGGCTGGAATTATAAATTAATTAGCAAATTTAAGTTTCTGGAGCTGCTTCAGACAGGTAGCTCCCAGGGGCTAGGTGACACCAATTCACCCAGTGACCCCAGCCCAACAGCCTCCCTCAGTCCTTCCCCCAATCCTGCCACCCTTGAGGGAGTCGAGGAAGAGTCAGTCCTGCTTTTCCTAGCTCTGCCACCACCCTGCGGGGGGCCCGGTTAAGCCCCTCTCCCTCTCATCTGTACCACAGAGCACTGGTCTTCTCAGCTCCAACATTCTGCACGCTAATTTGGCACAAGATGCACGTGGTAGAGCCAGCAAAGCTCTCTGTCCCTGCTTCTGCCTGCATGCTGGTGGGACCCCTTCCGCAGCGGCACCCCTGTAAGCTTCGCAGAGCGTCAGGGATCCCTGTTTGCAGAGACAACAGGCGATAGAGTGGAGTGAGCTAAAACTCCAAATGCAGCTGTGCCACCCCCCAAACCTAGTTAGCGGACCGCCATACCTGGTACGCACTTAGTAAATACTTGTTGATTAAATGAGTGAGGGAGCAAAGTGTTGTGAAACTAGAACTGGCCGTCTTAAGCTTCAAGCATATTTTGGATTCTAAGAACTTTTATGGGCTGACCTGGGACTTAATAAACATTATTTGCTTGAAACGTGGTCCAAGTCCTCCACAGATGGTCTGAGTATCAGACAGTGGCCGGGCTCATTGACCCAGAAATGGGGCCCCTAGATCCTCCCGCTCTGACACAGCCGTGAGGTGCAAGGAGATTCTCCCCACGGCTAGCTGCCCCTGCCAAGTGTAGGGTATTTCTTTTGCCAGGGCTCTGCCCATCGGAGCCCTGTGGATGATGGCAAGGACACGCCAAGGCCCTGGAAATGAAAGCAAGATGAGATTTTATCCAAAGTTGCTTTTAAGGTCGGATGTTTTTAATGGACTCAAAAGCTTTGAAAACTATTGATAAATGACAAAGGATAAATAATCAATATTCTGACAAGGGGGCTGGCTGTCAGGACAGGCACTACAGGAAAGTAGGTAAAACTTGAAAATGTCCCAGAATCCATGGCTGCTGATGCCTGAGAGTTCTTCCTTTGGATAGAGTGACCATAGAGCTTTTGAAATGCAAATAACCCTTGGAAGGGTGTCCTGTAAGCCCTTTTCAGCCATCTGTACCTCAGTGGGCGTGAGTTTATGAGATACAGATTGGTCTGAATGGAGGGAGAGGGCGGGGGGAGGAAGGGGGCTGGATGGGGACCAGGGAGTCCAAAGCTGCCGGTAACCTGCCTCCCAGGTGGAGCTCAGTAAAGGTTGACAGAAGAATGGGCCACTGACCCCTTCTTTACAAGAAAGAAAAGGCAGGCTGGATATGGTGGCTCTCACTTGTAATCCCAGCATGTTGGGAAGCAAGGCAGGATGATTGCTTGAGGTCAGAAGTTTGAGACCAGTCTGGGCAACATAGCAAGACCCCATCTCTACAAAAAATAAAAAATTAGCCAGGTGTGGTGGTACACCTGTAGTCCCAGCCACTCAGGAGGCTGAGGTGGAGGATCACTTGAGCCCAGGCATTCAAGGCTGCAGTAGCTATGATCCAGCCACTGCACTCCAGCCTGGGCAACAGAGCAAGATCCTGTCTCTAAAAAAAAAAAAAAAAATGGCACACGGCCATCCGTTCTACTTCAAAGTCCATCTTCTTTGGGGTTGTATAGCAGTGGCTCTGAAGTCCCCCAGTCACTGCTGTCCCTACATGGAAGAGAAACCTAAGGCCATTGAGGTCAGCTCCCTGCCTCAAGGCAAAGATCTGCCTGGGCAACACTGAGCAGATGTGCACCAGCCTGCGTTTCTGCTGCAGTGTCATTAGTTACCCACAGAAGCCATGGGCTCAGGGAGATCTCCCTGGCTTAGGTCCTTCCATGCTGCCAGAAACTTGCAGTGCAGGTGGGATGGGCCATGGAAACTGGGGCTGCCAAAGTTCAGGCTTAGCAAGAAGATATATTGGCAGGTGACTGTGCTTCATGACAGCTTCGCGGTACAAAGGGGACCCCCCCCACCGCCCCCGGCTTCCGCTTACCAGCAGCCTCTATCCGGGAGATGCTCCATCCGCAGTTACGGGAAGGTGTAGGAAACCTCTGGGGCTAAGAGAGAAAGAGCAACTGGTGAAAGAGAGAAAATGAGCTTGGCGGTCCATGCGCTGGAGCTGGGCCCACCTATCCCTTCCTCTTGGGTAACTTGAAGCAAATCATGCCCCTCTCTGAGCCCCACTTTCCTCCCCGAAGAGGCTTGCATCTCCATCAGCTCTAGGGCTCAGCAGGCTCTCTCGGGGCTGCTTATGAGCCATGTGACCTTGGACAAGTGACCTAACCTCTCTGAGCCATAGCCTTTTCAGCACAGGAAGAGGAAAGTCACAACACTTATCTCAGAGGCTTCTTGTGAGAATTAAGTGAAATACCAGTGACAGGGTCCTGGAACGGAGAAGCCGACCCATTCAATGCTATGAATAGGCCTCACCCTCACAAACCTGGCTCCAGCCTCTTCCACTCCAGCCTAATCATCACCTTCTGAATCACATCATTTGGTCCCTGGGCGTGTCTCTATTGCAGGGGTGGCCTGGGGACATGATGTAGCCTGCAGCAGAACTTAGCCTCCTGTCAGTATTTGAAAAATCAGGATATTTCTCTCCCCCCACACACACACACATGCACACATGCACACATACATACATACATCTACACACACGCCCTGCATTTCTGGCTTCTCTAGACAAATCAGAAGACCTGACCACCCTAGGTGTCAATTCTGCCAGATGTCAAGCAGCTGTTGCTAATGGCAGCTGCTGCCTTCAGACAAGCACGGCCTTGCCATCCCTGCATCGGTAACTGTGACGCTTTGCTCTTTCCTGTGCAGAGCCCATGCCCATGGGGCTGGCGCGGACTCACAGCAAGGCAGGTGCTCACTGTGGACTGGAACTTTGAGCCGAGAGAAGCTGGACAGATGCCCACGTCAAGAAGGTTAGAATCTGATTTCCATCCTCTCTGGGTTGTGGGGCAGCAAATGGAACCTGGCCCAGCTGGGGCACAGAGTGGCGGCTGCGGGGTTTGGTAGAGGCCTGGGGCTTGCCTACTTTAGCCAGAGGTTGGACTGGCTCTCCTGGCTCTCCGTTCATCCGTGGGGCCACGGCAAGGACACGGGGAGGCCTCCTTTCCACACCAGTGCTCTGAGCGCCTGCCCTCCCCTTCTACTGCAGGGCCAGAGCTCTTGTGAGCACAGGGCTGCTGCAGGGTCTGTTCCCCAGCTCCCTCCCCACCTCGCGGTGGTATGCACCTGCGTTCTGGGCAAGGAATGTGGGCAGCAGTGATGAGCCCCACTGCCAGCCCTGGCCCCTACAAACCTCCCCCGCAGACCCCTATCTCCTTCCTGCTGACCAGGCTGGTGACATCCCAAGGTAGCCTTTGAAGCCCTCTGTTGAAGATCACGGAGCTGTGGTCAGCTTGGATCCCCGAGGGACTGTGTGGCGCAAAGGCTCCCCCGGCCAAGAATTTCTGTCCCGGGCTGTTCAGTGAGAGAGCAATACATTTCTCCTGGGTTCCAGCCATAACATTTTAGGGTCTATTTGCTGCAGCAGTTTAGCCCACCATGACCCACACCATCTTTGGGAGCACACTTTCAGACTCGGGACATGCGGTTGGCCTGTGCTATCAAGAAGACAGACATACAAACAGGCTTGCACAGGGGGTGGGGCAGTCTTGGGCACAGACTAAGCACAGGCTTGTTAGTGGTCACCACACTGCTGTCAACCGGACAGTGGGGAGTCTGGGGTTGGGCTCCTCAGCCCAGGTGTGGCCAGGCACGGCCCTATGGTGGGGCCCACTCTCCAAACCCATCACACCCTGGCTCTGGTGCTACCAGCTCACCTTCTGCGTGCTTGGGATCCTGGCCCTGCAGGTGCTGAACTTAGGTCCCAAACCGAGCACCCTGGTCACTCTCCTTTGTCGCATGCACACACACAGGACCCAGACAGCCCCTCATCTACACTCCAGAGTAGACAGTCCAGATCCTCACTCTTGTTCCTCAGCTCCTCTGTTGACACAGTGACACTGGTTTCCAGGCCCCAGAAAAGCCAGGGCCCTGTAAATCAGAAAACTTTTTCTCTATGGTGGCTCTCAGGTCTTCCAAAGCTGAGCTTCCTGCTGTGCACACCCCACCCTGGAAGTCCTGCACATGGCCAGCCATGGCTTGAGTCATGGCCACAGAGACGGGGTCACAGGATTGCACTGGGATCATGGAGACCTCACCCCACTCTGCTGGCGCAATTCCTGGGCAGGCGTGAGCATTCCTGTCTGATTATGCCCAGAGAGGGAGGAGTCTCATCCCAGAGCCTGTGCCATAACTAGGTCTCTCGATAGCTCGTCCTTTGTCACCTAGGGGTCTGTAGCATCCTCAGTGACAGGCCTGGGTAGCTGGGATTGTGTCAAGCCATCTACAAATGGACCCAGCAATGGGACACCTCCATGGCCAGCTCATGACGGTTGAAGGGCATCCAAGCAGTCCCTAAACTTGTCACTGGGGCTTTGCAGTTGCTTTTCATTTTTGTTTTTCATTCCTTTTCCCGTCGATTAAGATGACAGCAAAAGGCATTTGACATTACATCGTGGGGGCCTGACCCGAGGAGGACCTGTTGGCAGAACGGGTGACTCACTTTGGCCTGATGGAGCGTGGGCATAAGTTAGTCAGCAGGGCTGGCTGTTATTCCAAAGCCAGGCAGGAGGGTCCATAGCCCTGTGTCCATGCACCCAGCCCCACCTCTGTGTCCCCCCTGAGGCCATTTTGCAGAACGGGCTGAGGAATGTGTGGGAAGAGCATAGACTTTGGAAACCAAGAGACCCCGATTCGAATCTCTGCTCCCACACTCAGTGGTGTCTAAACTTAGGCAGGATTCTTGACTTCTCTGGACCTCAGTGTGCTCATCTGTAAAAGGGGACTGGGCTTGCTGTGAGAATTAATGACAAGTTTTGGAGCATCTATTGCGGACCATCAATGTGACAACTGAGAATAAGGACGCCTGCCCTTCTGGTCTGTGTACTCCTTCGCTGTCCCTTGTCCCTCGGCGAGTGAGGTGGCTCCTGACCTTTGCCCAAGCTCTTCCCACATACAGGAGGGCTCTTTCCTGTGCTGAGCCCAACTGACTGTCTCAGACAGTGTCGGTGAGCAGACATGTGACGTGTGCATGCACACATGTGTGAACTGAGGGTGAGGGGAAGCGGCAGCTTTGCCTTTGTTCTGCTCGAGTCCTGCGGTGGGAGTGCCTGCGAAAATTCAACAGTCGACCTCAGGCCACCACCCCTAGAGTCTGCCCTTCCTGGGGGCACCCACCAAGGCCTTTCCACCAGTGTCCCCAGGGCTGCTTCTCCAGCTCAGACCGGTGCCCCATACTCCATTCTGCCCGCACTGGGCCCCAGGAGATCAGCCTACTCTCCTCCATGCTCCACCTCCGTCTTCGCCCAGCAAGCCTCATCAACTCTGTGCACAGCCGGTGGTGGCTGCAGGACAGTGAAAGTCAGGACTCAGGCCCTGCCTGCCTCCGGGAGCTCACAGCCCCAGGGAGACAGACAGGAACCAGGGTGGCAGCAAGGCAGCACCTGCCAGAAGGAACAGGGTGGGCCGGAGGTGAGGGCTCTTCATGCCGCACTGGTCTCTCCAGGTCGCCCTTCCCCTATTGAAGGCAAGCCACGGGCCTTTTCTTCTGTTGGGTCTTAGCTAATGGCCGAGGGGCAGACAGCCATGGAAAGCACAAACTGAGCCCTGAGAAGGGAGGAAGCTTCCCCACCTCTCCAAGTTCATCCGTCCCTGAGCCCTGGCCTGTGCACTTGGCTCTCTGGGTCTGCCACCTGCTTCATCCCTGAGGCCATGTCTAAATGCCCCCCGCCGCAATGCCAAGAGCAAAGGCCACAGAGAGGCCTCATCTCTGTCACAGAAGGCATTAGGGCTGATGCTCCCTGTGCGGGGGGCACAGGTCTGTAGATGGGGCTCCACCCATCAGCCACACAGGTGAACTCTCCAGCCCACAAACTGGTACATACTGAGCCTCAGACATGCTCCAGCCTTGTGCTCAGTGCTGCAGGGAGACCCAGACACTGTCCCTGCCTCTGGGGAGCTTGTGGCTGGGGTGGGAGGTGGAACAAGAAGCTGAAGAGTTAGTCCACAGCAGGAGGCTGGAACCCTCTGAGACAATTCTGTGGACTGTGTCCATGGAAAGAGAGGGCTGAGGACTGTGGGTAGGGAGGCAGTCAGGGAGGGCTTCGTGGAAGAGGTGAGGAAGGGACTACAACTCTGGAAGGAATGAGCTGCCTTTGTGTACATGCTGGCTGCTCTCGTCTCTCTCCTTCCTTAGAACCCAAGTCCTAACAATGTCCCCTCAAGTATGTATGAGTGTTACACCTGAGCAGGTAGCTTGGGGACGGGGTTCAGTCTATGCAAAGAAGCAGCTGCAGGAGCTGTTCTCCATGGAGCAGCATCTCTGGCTGCCTGGCAGCAGCCTGGAGGCCCGGCCACACTGGTGGCTGTCGCCTGGGCCCAGCCTCAGCTCCTTGTTCTTCCCGCCCCGCCCTCCACATGGTCCACTCTCTGTCCTTCGTGGCTCCTGCTGCTCCCTGGCCTCTGCTCACTGCCTGTTCTTGGCAAGTCTCTCCACTCTCTGGATCCTTCTCTGTGTGTTTTGCTTCCAAAATCCCTAAGAGACAGCATCTGTTTGGCTGGACAGACCCTCGGCTCTGGGCCACACTGTCAAGCTAGGCTACTGACAGCTGCCCTGGGTCAGAGCTCCAAGGCTGTCTCCCAGCTGTGGCCAGGGCAGTGGGGCTGTGCAGAGGTGCTGGCCCTCGGCAGGGCGGCAGCATGGTGGCGAGAGTCCTGGCTTCTGTGGGGAACAGTCTCCGAACCCTCACAGCCGGGATCTTCCCACCGCCACAGGCCCTCGGGGCCCCCTCAAGCAGCGCCCACAGCCAGGCGCGAGGAACAGAAGAGCTGCGAGACGACGTCTCAAACACGGCTCCCAGAGCTTTGCACCAGGCCCCCATGGGACCCAAGTGGCAACTCTGCTGCTCTGGACAATCCATGGGCCCCGTCCTTTGACACAGGCCAGGGAGGCAGGCACTGCCGGCAGCCTCATGTTCCCCAAACCACAGGACTCCAGGCAAAGGATTTTGTTCTTTCTGCCCCACCAAACACTTGCCTCCTTTGATTTTGCCATTGTTCTTTCCAGGGAAATCTCATTTTAAAACAAAAAACATGTTTTCTAAACAATAGGACACACACATGTGCCAACAAATATTTGATTTGAAAGCAAGTCTTTGCTCAGCTTAAGCTTTTGTTTTTAAGGGACAGGAACATCACACCCAGCTGTCCAGAGCATGTGTTTGGCCTCCACGTGGCCCCATGTTGCTTTCAGCTCGGAAACCTGGCTAGAGGTGTCCAGCCGAAACCCATAGCGAAGGTCACATGGTTTCCAATCTGGAGGGTGAGGTGGGGCTGGGTGGCGGCAAGATCTTCCCTTTAAATAACGAAGAACCAAAATATCCCAGTCTGCGGCATCATCAACCCCGGATGTGTCTCCACACACAAAGCCTCTTGTAAGATCAAGCCGCCTTGAGCCCAGGCCAAGGGTGATGTTGAAAACAATGGAGCTAATAAGTAACCTGTTGCTGGATGCAATCAAACTGTTTTGGTTTTGCGGCGGTTTCTCAGCTTCTGGGGCAGCTCTTCCACCCCCAGGGAAGACCACTTCATTACCCTCGCTCTTCTTCCACTCCACGGATGCCACTGCGTCCCCACAGGCCTGGGGGTTTCCTCTGTCACTTATTCCATAGCGTTGGCTAAATCACTCCCTAGACTCACCACTGAATAAGGAGAAAAAGTACCAGATCCATCTGGTGGCGAGAAATCGGGAAGGTCGAGGGTGACTGTTGGGTGCCCGGACGTCCCCTGGGTCAACGCTGTGTTAGAGACCGTGGCAGGGTGGGGATTGGAGCACAGAGACACCACACGGGCCACGTGTGGGCTCCGCTCCGGGGTAAGTCCAGGTGCGACATGAATGCCTGGCCACGCACAGGCGGAGGCCTCACGCACCATGCCAGCTCTCTGGGCTACCGTTTCTCCTCTGCATGACGAGTGAGGAGTAGATGAGATAACCCCTCAGCCCTGCAGCAGAGGCTGCCGCTAGCCCCGACAACTCCATTCTCCTGGCTGCCCCAGTGACACCAGCCTGGCACTTCACTGGGCACAGGGCCACCAGGATAAAGACTATTACCAGTCTCCCTAGCAGCTAGGTATGGCCACATGATTGACCAGTGGGATGTAAGCACAGTGCCGCATGGAGCGGCTGGAAATTTCCATAAAGGACAAGGAGTAGGCACCTGTGCCCACTGCTTTGCCCCTCTCTCATGCCTCTTGCCAGGAATATGGAGACCACGCAGGTACCAGGGCCCTCCTGGCCCCCGAGAACTGGGCTATGTCCAGAGGAGGGTGCAGTGTGCTCATCTTAGCCGCCTCCCTCTGGCCAGCTTCTCCATGACAGAGACGCTTCCTTCTCCTTGCTTAGAGGATGTCTGCCCTTTCTGCTGACATGCATCTCCACTGAGCCCTGGGCACGAGGCCTGGCACAGAGTGTATGGGAATGAGCTGGACGTTTGTCCTCCAGGGATGCGTGTGCCCTGAAAGACCCTGGGGTGACAGAGTGGGGCCTCTGGGCGGTGTCGGGAAGGTTGCCCACTCCCCTGTACACGGGCGGGCAGGGCCACAGGTGGAGGCAGGCTAGCAGGGAGTGGCAGGGGCTGCCAGCCAGAGCCCACAGCCACTGCCCTGGGCCACCGGCTACCACCTGAGCACAGTCAGACCAGCCTTGCCTGAGATGCTGATATTTTAAGGGAAACTGGAAAACTCCTAATTTTGTAAATGCTGATAGCTTTTTCAGATTTACTGACAACACTGTACAGCTCCCATGGTGGGGGCTACCACCCGTCCACGCCCTCTGTCTGCGTGTGCCCGGGCTAGAACACAGGCCAGCAGGGCAGTTCACAGGCCGGCTGTGCTGCCGCCACCACCTTCTCCTCTTTCTGCCTCTTGGAGGGTTTGGGGGGCTCTCCACCCTACCCCGGAGAGACTCCACGCACGCCTGAACCCCGCAGTAGCATCCGTCCATTCAAACTAACTCTCTGCCTTTCCCACCCCTTGCGCTCAGCCAGACTCACACGGGCACGGCCCCTCTACCCTGCCACACACAACCAACAAACAGGCCCTTCCACCTGTTCCAAGTGAGGTGGGCTGCAGCAAACAGGTTGCCCCTGATATCCACTCTCCCCTTCTTGCTTTAGTAAAAGACCCTTCTAGTTTAACCTGGGCACATGACCGCCCGGCTATAGACACTTTCCCCAGCTTCCTTGGCAGCAAAGTGTGGCCCTCGGACCAAGTTCTGGCTGGTCAGATTGAACAGATGCAACGGGAGCAACTTCTGGGCCATGCCCTTAAAGGGAAAAGGAGTTGCTGCCACTTCTCCCTCCCACTTCCTGCTGGCGGAAACGTGGGTGTGATGGCAGGAGGTGGAGCAGCCACGTTGCACTGGGTGGCGAAAGAGGTTTCCTGTGATTAGCAGAGCCCGGGTCCCCAGCACCATGGCGCTGCAGTGTCAGCCCGTCATGCTCACAGTCAGCCTCCTCTGTGAGGGAGCAGTGACTTGGACCTTGCTTACGCCACAGGTACTTCGTCATCTTCGCAGCAAGCTTGCGTTTTCCAGCCATCATGAGCCTGTACCCTACCTGGTGTGCCTGGCCCACCACCTGCATCTGCTGTAGAGTTCACCTCAGTTTCCCCACGGGAGCCACTTCACCCTTTCTCGATCCGTCCAGTCGGTGATCCTGGGCATTTCCTGTCCTGGTCACTAAGAAACATGCAAAGGCAGGCAGCCCACCGTTCCCCACATTTGAGCGACAGTTTGTGACTGGCTGTGAGAGGACAAATAAAAATGTGAGCCTGTTCTGTGTCCCGGGTTGCCAAGGTGGCAGTTTTGCAAATAGTTGTTGAACTTCTTCTCTGTGCTTAACGTGGAGGCCATGTGGGCTGAGCAGTCACCCCTGAGGCTGTGACCTCACCTGACTGCCCCAGGGTGGCCCCACACTTGCAATAAACTCCACCCAGGTGAGTGGGTCCATGTGTGCATGTGTGTGTGCACACGTGTGTGAATACACACACACATTTACAAGGGAGGGAGACGGAGAACAGAACTTTCTCTGGGGGCGTGTGGACAAGGATTCCTCCACTCATCGGTAACGAGTTGAGCACCTCCTGTGCATGGCAGCTGACGGAGGGGCTAAGCCAAGGCCCACTCTGGAGGAGCACCTCTCTAGGGCCGCAGACACACTCGCAGGTGCTGGTTGCTGCCGTCACTCCCTGGGGTGACAAGATCAGCGCAGCTTCCATCATGCCCAGAGCTATGGAGAAGTCCCCGTGCCCAGCCGTGGCACTTGTCCCTGCCCTTAGGATGGATTTACACTGAGCCATTCACACTTTTCTCACAATCTTGTTGTGACCGAGAGCTGGAGTCAGGTGCTCTGCCTGAAGCCATCACCCAAAAAATCATGATAACCAGTCCGCTCAGAAATATTCCGGACCGCTCCTGTCAGTCAGCCATTGGCCATTTATGCACATCATTCATTCATCTTCCCAACAGCCTACAATGAAGGCATCTTAACCCCATTTCACAGATGAGAAAACGGAGGTTTGGAGAAAAAGAAAAGGAAAAGGAAAGAGGAGGGGTGCCACCCCAAAGCCTGCTGGGTGGTACGCAGTCCCCTGCACTCCTTCCCCGGTGGGAGGGCCAGGCTGTGCCCCAAGAGGCAGCAGCTGGGGGAGCAGGAGCAGGGTTGGAATGCAAGCTCCGGAGCTACTGGCTGGGTGACCGGAACTGACATTCCTGGACCTGTGTTTCCTTGTCTGCAAAGCAGAGCCAATAGTGCGCAATTCGTAGGGTCCTTGTGAGACCTAAGTGAAAACGCACAGAAAAAATGTAAGTGCAGATGCCAAATACAAGCAGCCACTGCTGTCTGGTGTTATAAGGCTGAGACATGAGGTCAGATGGGCCTGGGCCACCTCTTCCTGCCGCCTGTGTCCTTAACTCCCACGTAGAGGGCAGGAGAGCCATGGTGCCCACCTTGCTGGGCTGAGAGGGTGAAAGGAGTCAATGCTCCCTGGGGGAGAGAGCGCTAGACAGGCAGCAGCACCTCCTTTCTCAGTATCAGAGCCCTGTCCCCAGCAGCGCGACAGGACCATCCCTGTCAGCACTGATGGAAGACGTGGATGGCGGCACTGCTCTGCCCACAGCGGTGTCCGGCCTCGCAGTTGCTCCCAGTTTCTTCCCGACCTTTCACATCCCCAGCCAGGCAGCCTCTGAGCTTAAGGACCAAGGTCAGGGGCAGAAACAGAGACAAAACAGCATAGCTGCCTTAAATCACCAAATTTGCTGTTGTGGAGGACGGCAGTTAAGACAAAATAAAATGGAGATGAGATATTGGGTCTGAAATAGATGCACGGAGGAGAGTGACCCGTGGGGCATGGCAGGTCAGGGAGCCAGCCAGAGCGAGGCGCTATCTGGGTGGCCTTGGGCAAGTCCCTGCCCTCCCTGGGATGTGCGCCTTTGGACTCAGGACAGTAGGGGCTATCATTACTGGGACTGATTGCAGTCTCCTACGACACCCCTCCCTGGTGCCTTCGCCCGCTTTGGCTCTGCGTCCCCTCCAAAGGTCGACTGCAGCCGGGCTTCTTCCCCGACGTGCAGGCGCACTGCCCCCTGGTCTCGCCCCTTGCCATAGCCACATGCCCAGAACTGAGCCGCTGGCCAAGCTGGCATGGTGGGGGCCCCTGTGAGGAGGAGGAGACACCCTCCCTCACAGGAAGGGGGGCCTGAAGTCCCAGGGCAGGAGGCAGCTGTACCAGAGCTGCTCCCCCACCCGGGACTGCAGAGCTGAGAGGGTGCCCTGCAGCAGAGGTGCCACCACCTCAGGGCCCCCAGCTCCGACGGCACCAGGAGACGGTCAGAGCACTCCTGGCGGGGTGGGCCCTGCCTCCGCACCTCCTGCTGTTCCCTGAGAGACACATCTGAGGAGTGAGGACACAGGAGCCTGCCTCGCAGTGCTGTGGCACCTGGGAGAGGAGCGTCAGGGGACTCTATGGTCACGCCGGTGCACCGTGTTCAGGTCTCACCTGTCTTGACCTAGCAGCCCACACGCCCCAGCCGCACCCTTCTTTAGTGCTGTCGTTTCTTCTTTATTAAAAAATTCCGGTAGCATATATTTAGTTGCTAAAATTCCATGATAAAGAAACAAACAATAAGGATGGGACGTCACTCCTCCAGCTCCACCTCCCTCCTGGAGCCACCTACTGTTGACAGTTGAGTATGTCATGCCGGACACGTTTGCGACTGCATTGGTTACGAGTGCAGGTGTGACGCAGCTGTGTGAACGCACACGCGGGCTTATAAGAAATGCAAATGGGACCGAGCCACCCATGCTGGTCCGCATCTCGCTTTTATTTTCCCCTAATGAGCTGGGAGCATTTCTCAGTGCCAGCGTGGAGCCCTTTTATTGGCTGCATAGTTTTCTGTCATGCAACCGCCCCCCTGCTGTTGAACAAGCGGGCGGCTCTGCTTTCTTCTTTGCTAGCACAAACCATTGAACATTTTGACATTTTTCAAGGATGGGTTCCTAAAAATGGAATTTCTGGGTCCCAAAGAGGGTGCATTTGGCATATTACTAAATCTGCCCAGCTGCCCCCGCCCTCCGCAGGGACCACACCCCGCCTCAGGGCGGGAGGTCACCAGCACGCCACATTTGTGCCAATGCAGCATTGCCATTCCTTTAAACTTTGCCTCCAGTGGATTTTCTTGCTGTTTCATTTCGATTTCCCAAGCGGCCAAGGAAGTTAAGCCTCTATCCGGCCATGCTGGCCATGAGTGGTCCTTACTCTGTGAATGGCCTTTCCTTTCCTTTGCCCATTTTCCTGCCTAGTTGTGTGTGTTTTTACCTATTGCCTCATGGAATCTCATTGTATGTTACAATATTAATCTACTGTCTGTTGTACATGTTTTAAATACTTTTTCCCAGTCCGTCAGACACCTTTTAACTTTGTTTATCATGTATTCGGCCATGCAGAAGCTTTTTATTTCTGCATAGTCGAATCTGGCTTTTGTTTTACAGCTTCTGGATTTCGTGTCTCACTTAGGAAGGGCTTCCTTCTTCCAAGATCGTGAAAATATTCTCTGCTCTTTTGATATCTTGGTTTTATAGCTTTGTTTTTCCCGTTTACAGCCTTCACCCATCTGAAATGGATTTGGCAGTATCACACTCTCTTTCTTGTGAAACCCTGTCCTGCCTTGACATCTGCAGACTCTCTGACACATCCTCCTTTCCAGTCCCTTGGTCCCTCATTCGGTCACTCTGCAAGTATGTTTTGAGCCTTCGCTAGGCGCCAGACACTGGTGGTCCAGCAGAAAAGACTGTGAGCCTGCCCTCAGAGCGAGGCGTTCTGATGGGGAGACAGAGTGCGAATGAATGAGCGCACGCTTAGAATACGCAATCTCAGGTGGTGTGGGGGAATGAAACAGGGTCAGGGGATGGAGGGTAGCACGGGGGGAATACTAAACGACGTGGTCTGGAAAGGCCTCTCTGAGAAGACAGCCAGAGCCAGAGGTGCTAGCGGAGTGAGGGAGCAAGCCCCACGGCTGCCCGGGCGACGCTGCTGCGGGTGGAGGGACCTCAGGGCGAGGGCCCAGGCAGGGAGCAGAACAGTGAAGCGGCCACACGAGGCAGGGGCCAGATCATGGGTCCTTGGAGGCCACAGGAAGGGTCCAGCTTTATTTTGAGCATGGTTGGAAGCCTTTGATGATGGACTTTGGTGCATGGTGTGTATGTGTGTATTTCTTCGCTCTGTCAGCATTCCAATGTGGGTTCCCAGGGCCCACCCCTCACCCCTCACTCTCATTCCATGGTCTTAATTGTCCCCTGTGCAGTGGTGCAGGCAGCACTGTGCCTGAGCATTTGAGAGTGACCCATGTTAACTCCAGCCCACACCCTGTCCTGGTCTCCAGCCATCCCCAGACCCTGTACCACTGGGTGCCACATGGGAGCCTCACCCCATGTCCCAAAGTGAATTCCTTCCCTCTCTCCCTGTCTTCTGCTCCTCCATAGACCCCAGGGGTCACACTGGACTCTTAACTCCCCGTCTCCCTCTCGCCTGCCTGTGGGCCACTGAGTGCTGCGCATCTACCCCTGAGCAGCTGCAGGAACCACCTTCTCGCGTCCTTCTAGTGACTCCGCACTTTCTCACCTGGATGATGGAATCAGTGGCAACTGCCCCCCAACCAACCACAGCCTGGCCCCGCCAACCCATGCTCCAAATGGCAGCAAGACCGATTGTTCTAAAGAGTGCCACCCACGCCCCTCCTCTGGGTCAGTTCCTCCAGCAGGGATGAGCTCAGCAGGGACAGTGCAGAGGGACAGGAGGGGAGGGAGGGGAGGGAAGGGGCAGGGGAGAGAAGCAGGGAGGGGAGGGGAGGAGAAGAGGGGGAGGAGAGAGAACGGGAAGGGAGGGAAGAGGAGAGGGGAGGACAGAGGGCGCCCCCCCCGTGATGGCCAGGGAACAGTAGCATCAAGGACTAGAGCCTGAGGTCCCCAGGAAGGAGGCTGAGGGGCAGGGAGAGAGAAGCAGCAGAGATGGGACCTCTGAATTCTAGGGACAAGATTTTTAAACAGCAGGAAACAAAACATAAAGAAGGGACCAACAGTGTCAAGTGCTGCTAAGGGTGAAACAGGGCCAGTTTGAAAAATACCCTTGGGCCTGTCCCTCCCAGCTCAGCAACTTCTGCCCCCACTGTTCGTTAAATGCCCAGCGCCTTCCCGGTTCTTCCTGCTGCTCCTCCTGTCACCTGGCAATGAACCTGTCCGTGGATCAGGGGTCCTCGCTGACCAGTGGCAGCTGTCGACCACCAGCATCAGGCACTTGTGGCATTCGCGACCAGCAGTGCTCACAGACACCCTGCACCATAGACGGCACTCTTCCCATTCGGGGATGATGGCGTGACGCACAGCGACCCACCCATGGCCACACAGCCTGGAGCGGTGGAGCCTGGCTGGGCACCCAGGTCTGCTGCCTGGGTCCGTGCCCCAGGCGGCCACACAGGACAGCCCGCCAACCCACCCACAACTCGACAGGAGACCATAGCAGGGCATCAGGTGGTCCAGGAACACTGAGAACAGAGTCGCACAAATAGGGGGCTGGGGTGGGTGGCTGCTCACTGTGTCCAGGGCATGAGGGAGGGCGCAGGGACCAAGCCGTCCCTCATGGAGCCTGTTGGGGTGCTTTTGGCTGCAGGTAACAGAAGACCCCCACCAATAGTGACCCTAACAAGCGGGGCTTGAAGACAGAGGTGCCCTCATGCCCCAAAGGCCATCTCTACCATCTTCCCCATGCACCAGGGACAGTCACACTCTCCCTAGAGCCCTCCTCCACCCCCGCAGATGCCATCTTTCCGCCCGCCCTCACCAGGACTGAGGCAGCGAGCCCTGCGCCATAGGTGGGGAGCGTGCTTCCCTTCCAGGCTCTAGGGAGGCTAGCGGGGTGGCTGCTGGTCACCGGCCACCACATAAGCCATGCAGAGGGACAGCAAGCATGCCACCACCCGGATAGGAGGAGGCCGAGCCGGAGGGGACTGGGCACAGGCTCCACACGGTTCCCTTGATGTGGGAGACTGTGACAGAGCGTCGGCCAAATAGAGATGTCACCAACGCCTCGCTGCAGTCCGGGAGGGCGTGCAGAGCTGGCCCAGGGTGAGGAGGGAGCCCGGAGCCAAACCGGGAGGCGGAGGGTGTGGCAGCGCTGGCCACCAACAGACGCCTGAGCCGATCCCTGAGGGAGGCTGAGGGGACAGGGCAGGAGGATGCCGAGCAGTGGGGGAGCCAGAGCCGGCACGCTCCACCCGCCAGGCTCCCCCCAGCAGGGGCCTTTCACCACAGGCAGGCACCCCGGGGAGAGCGGGGCCCGGCCTCGCAGTGCTGCCCCCGCGTGCACACGCTACACACACACACCACTACACACACCACACACACACCACACACCACTACACACCACTACACACACACGCACCCCACGCACATGCACCACACACCACTACACACACACACCACACACCACCTACACACACACCCCCCACACACATACACACACACACCACTATACACACCACACACACATACACCACAAACACCCCACATACCACACACACTACACACACACACCATACCCCACACAAACACCACACAGCACTACACACACACACCCCACACACATACACCACACACACACCCCACATACCACACACACATACACCCACACACCAAACACACATACACCACACACACCACACACCACAGATGCCACACACACATAGGCCACACACTACCTACACACACATATACCACACACACACATATACCCATACCATACACACGCCATACATATACCACACACACATATACTACACACACATACACACCAACACATACCACACGCACATATACCATACACATATATACCACACCCACACCACACATATGACACATGCATATGCCACACACACCACATGTATACCACATACACCACATGCAGACACACACCACACATACATATACCACAGACACACACATACACTACACTCACATACACCACAAACACATATAGACACACATATCACAGATGCACATGACATACATGTATCACATATACATCACAGATATAGACTACAGACACACATACCACAGACACACATTCATCATAGAAACACACCTCATATGACTGACACACCACACACATGATACACACAATGTACACACATGTGGTGAACACAGACATGCCACAGATGCACATAGACTACACACACCATGGATTTAAACACACCACCCATCTACACACACACAGACACCCCACCACATGTATACATGCCATAGACACAGACGTGCACCACAGGCTCACAGACTCCCTCCCCAGGGACACGCCCAGCCCCCGCCCTCTGGCCCCGCTTTACTGGTTTCTCCAGAGTGGGGGCCCAAGGGCTCCTGAGGGGGCGCCTTCATACGTGTGGGAACTCAGACACACCCCAGGCAGTCCGGGCCTTCTGGGGTTGCCACAGATGCTCCCCTGATCCAGCACGCTCATCAATACGTACCTGTTGTGAGCAGGGAGTGTGTGTGGGGGGGTGTGTGTGCAGTTGCCGCACTGGGAGAGGCCGCAGCGGCAGACACAGCAGGTACAACCACCCCAGGCCTTGGGGGGAGGGGAGCCCTGAGGGCCCCTCCCGGGGTTGGTAAGTGGGCAGCTGCATTTACACGGCAACTGGAGGGGCTTTGAGCTGGTCCCTGCTAGACCAGACTCTCCTCCCCCCAGGACTGTGGGGTGCCAGCAGCTCCGCCACGCGTGTGCTTTGGTGCATGTTGCTGCCATGGTTCTGTTTTGGAACTCAAGACAGGGAAGACCGGGGGTGGGTAATGCATCGAATTAAAGCACAGGGAAGGAAAGGAGGTGGGACGGGGCCAGTGAGCGCCAGGCCCCATCACAGGCCGGTTGCACGAGTCTCACCTCACTTCTGTCCTCTATCTATGCTATCAGAGAGCTGCTGTTATTCTGATTTTACAGGTGACAAAACTGAGGCTCAGAGTGGCTGCATGGCTTGCCCGAGATCACACAGCTAACTGACCCACAGGGGCCCACGCACAGCCCTCTCTCTTCACACCGTGTGATCCCTCGTGTAACAACAGCCCTGCACGACAAGAGACAGCTGCGCCGATTCCCTGCCGCGCCTCCTACACAGCTCGGCTGGTCCCCGAGCCACGCTGAAGGGCAGCACCGCAGCCTTACCCCACAGACACAGCTCAGAGGGCCAGGAAAAGTGTCCCCGTTTGCACAGGCCTGAAGCCTGAGAGCCAGCCAGGCCCCTGCATTTCCTCCAGGCCCCTTTCATTTCTTTATTAACTGTTTCTCTTAAGAAGTGTCAACTAAAGCCTCCAATTAGCTCTCCCGGAACCAGCAGCAGAGGCAAGTCCGGCCATTCGCAGGGAACCTGGGCCAGGGGCTTTTGAGTAAGGACTGCCAGGCCAGGCGCCCAAGGACAGGGAGCTCAGGATGACCAGGGCACGGGAGGCAGAGGTGGCTGGCAGGTGCCGGGGCGCTGCAGGGAGCGTGGGGACTGGGCCAGGCCCCCTCGGTCATGCTTTCCCAGGGGTGGGGAGTACTGAACAAATAGCCTTCAACAAAGGTGCTGTCTGCCATCCTTCCCCCTTAGAAGGGACCATGTGGCGGGGGGCACTGGGGAGAGAGGTGGGCGGCAGGGCCTCCAGGACAAAACAGGCTCCGGCCAACACAGCATATGGGGAGAAGTGGGTGGGAGAGGGAAGTAGGGTTGAGGCAGGAGGGGGTCCCAGCCCTGGACATCAGAGATCACAACCACAGTAATATGGAAGCGGATGCCTCCAAATGGCTGCCACCTGGTTCTGGGGCCCCTCTGAGCAGGTCTGGCACTCCGTGGCAGTGTCCTTTCATCCCTGAATGCAGACATACTTCCATTTAGGTCCCCAGGACTAATTATGACCTTAGGCAGAACTCAGAACCATTCGCTCACCTGTCCAGACCCCCGAGCATGGCCGACAGGGCTGGGAGGCCAGCTCCCTGCCTTGCCCTTTGGCCTCAGCTCCAGCACCTCCCAGCCGCACGGGCCCTGACCACGGCCAGGCCTGCCCCAGGGCCTTGCTACTGCTGCCTCTTCACCCGGGAAGACCCTCCTTTGAAGTCCCTCCTGCCTGGCTCCCTTGGCCTTCAGGCTCTGCCCTCAGCGAGGCCCTCCCCAGCCACCCCCCAATTCCGCAACACCCCCTCCCACAGTATACAGAGGCTGGCATGTTTTGTAGCACACGTGATTAACTAAAAATGTGAGTCGGTCATTGAGTTAGCCAGGTAGCTAGCTTGCTGCTGGTTTACAGCCACCTCCCCTGACTTGCTTATAAGAACAAGAGAGCAGGGACCTTGTCCATCCTACTCAGCGCTTTACCTCTTGGTGGTGCAATGTCTTTGTTGAATGAATGAATGAATGATCGCACCCACTGGACATACGTCCTGACACCTACTCACCATGCCAGGCATGAGGTATCATGGAAGGAAGTACAGGGTTCATACCCCCAAGGAGCTTCCGGTGCAGGGGTCACCCCTGTTGCCAGCCTGTTCCCCACTGGAGCCTCAGCCCTGGCCAGTGCCCCCTTCCTTGCTTCCAAGCTGCCTCCCTTACACTCCAGCCCCATGGGAGCTCCTGAGGAGAGCCAGGAGAGGCTCCCCCACAGCCTACCTAGCCCCTGGGGCTTTCCTACGGCATGACCCCTGCTGCTCCCAGAAGCCTCACTTGTTCCCTGGTTGGAGGAGCCCCTGGGTGAAACCAACCTCCAGCTGAATGGAGGGGAGAGAGGCAGACTCACCTGCAGCTGCAGAGGTGGGGAAGCCCTTGTCCCCCAGGAGGGTGACCACAGCTGCAAGGCCCCCTCCAAGGGGACAGTCATGTGGGGGCCGACTATGGAGGGATGGCCCTCCACACCCAGGTAGGGGATGAGTATGAGGGCCTCCCAGCCCTCACCCCTGGGTGGGGACAGAAAACAGTGGGCTGGCCAGGGGAGGGGAGGGTCCTGAGGCTCAGTGCTACTAGTTTCCAAGTCACCAAACCATGCAGCTTTTGGGCAGTCCCAGAAAACGTAACCATAACACTTTGGCCGCTTGGCTTAATTTTTTTTTTCTTCTTTTAATGGGGTATGAAGCTACCTGCCTCTGACCTCTGTGGCTCCCAAAGAGGAGGAAAAGGGCTGCAAGCTGGTAGAGACAGGGCTTAAATCAGTGAGGATGCTTCCACTGCAAGGAGCAGAAAACCCAACCCCAAACAGCATGGAGAAAAATGTCACATATTAAGAAATCTTGGGGAAGGGTAGCACCAGGGTTGACTAATTTATCAATGCAATGACATTATCGCCGGCCCAGTCTCCTTCCTTGTTTCCTCTCTGCCCGCTTCAGTGTGTGAACACTCTCATGGTCTCAGGATGGCTGCCAGTGTTCCAGGCATCAGGCACAGACAAGACCATTGACGAAGAGAGGGGCCACCTCTTCTCTGTTATCAGTGAGAAACCTTTCCCTAGAGCCTCCTCCTCATATCTTATTGGCCAGAATTATGTCACAGGTCATGTGTGGAGTGAGGTGGACAACAGCAAAACCAAGTCTTACCAGGGAGGAAGATGGCGTGGGGGCTGTTGAGGAAGTGACCCACCTCCAGGGCAGAAGGTGCAAGGCGGGAGCTTCAGAACGCCAGCATCCCAGGGCCTGTGGACCCCAAGCACAACGGGTGCAAGGAAGACTGGAAATCTAGCCCTCGTGTAGGCCCTCGGGGTTGCACAACACACACCTGCAAACAGCACCGTGTTGGCAACTGTTGAAGGGGAAGAGGACCCCGCTGGGGCCAGGGCTGCACGCATGACCGCCAAGAGAGCTCTGCGAACCTGGAGTCAGACGGTCTGGGCCCGATGGCCTGGGCGGGGCGCGCGAGCATGAGTGCTGCGCTGCTCCTTGTCCCTGTGGTCTCCGCAGCCGTTTGTGGAAGGAGGGCCCGCAGGAAAGGATAAATATGGGCTGACGGGGTTGGCCCCTGCTCGGAAGAGCCCGATCCAAACAGGTGTCGGCCTCCTCCCCTGCTCCCAGTGCAGACAGGATCTTCACGGGATGGTCGGAGAGGGAAAAGCCCCCACCCTCGGGGACGGCGTCCGCTTCCTGCCAAGGAACCGTCTAGTCGTTTTACAGGCCAGAGGCTTCCCCGAGACTGGCGAGGCCCTCAGCCCCGCTCCGAGCGCGGCTGCACGGAAGAGGCAGGAACGGCCCGCCAGGGTCGTGTCTCTTCACGTCATTAGCCCCTGCGAGGGGACGGCGGCCGAGCCCCGAGTGGGAGCCGGCGTGTGGGGGATGTATATGCTATCACGGCCGGCCTTCCCGTCCCTCCTGCTCTTACCTCAGGGCTGAAACGGGCAGTTCCTTCCGATCCCCACCACAGTGTCACTTGCTTTTTAAGAGGAGCCCAGGAAGGCAATAGAACGGGCCAGGGCAGGAAGTGAACGCTGCAGCCTTCGGGGATGTCAGGGTCCACTCAGGCAGAGAAATTGAGGAAAGATCTTTTTAACTTTCAAATTCACTTTCTCATTTATGTGCTCATTTTATTCTCTTCACAGCCCTGGAAGGCAGTTGACCCCGGGTGTTTATCCTCGTGTGGGAGACGAGAAAGCTGAGTGACTCACCCAGGGTCCCACTTGGGGTGAGTGCTAGGACTGGCTAGAATCCTCCAAGGCCTGGGCCGTTTGACTGGACCATTCACCATATGCCATTGGTGAGCAGGGAGTCCTCCCAAGCAAGTGCCCCATTGTACCGAGACCCTTTCCCAAGGCACCCAGCTTCACCCTATCTGGTGGGAGCCTCACCTACAAAGCCATCTGATGCGCCCTTGGTTATAAGGCAACGCTTTGAGTTTAGTTCCCAGTGCCGGCTTCGACACGGCGTGGTATCATGACTGGTCTTTAGCAGGATAATTGCAAGGGATTGGCAGGGAAAGGATCTCCTGTGCCTGGCAGAGCTGCCCACAACTCCTCTCATCAAAAGTGAGGCAGGATTGTGGTGGCCCCACAAATAGAAAGGGCACAACATCTAACTCTCCGGGCACCCAGAGCCACAAGCCACCAGCCTGACCAAGCTGCAGTTGTTGTGACTCTGCTGAGACCTCCTGAAGGACATGTGCCTCCCTTGGCCAGAGAAGGCAAGGCCCAGTTTCCAGGCATCCTTGGTACCCAACTGTCCAGGCTGCCCCAGTTCCTGATGGGGCCAGGACCACCGGAACCACAGCCAGCCTCGGTTGCTGCCATGAGCACGCGCCGGGCCTGTCTGGCTGGTGAGGAGGCGCCCTTAGTGCCCCTCTTGCTGGGAAGCCCCTCTAGCTTCCCTTGGGTCACGCGCCTGGAGGGCAGCATTCTGTGCCTTCCTCCCTTCTTCAAGCCCTTGACTTGGGGTAAAGGCTCATCGTTACAAAGGACAGAACCTGCTTCTAATTCCCCTGTGGAGCTAGAAATTGAGTCTTCAATTTGATGTCACACCACCTGCAACCAGGAGTCTCCCTGTCCCAGCTCCTCCCTCCGTGGGTCAGGAGGTAGCCCTCAAGGTGCTCAGCAAGTAGAGGGCGCGGCTCTCGGACGTGGAGACTTCCCACGGGCTGCGGAGAAGAGGTGTGTGTTACAGAACACGGCAGCTCACACTTAGCAGGAAGAGCTGAAATTTGCTTCCTAAGCAAGGACATTGCTTGCAGCAACGCTCGGCTGTGTTGTGCTGAGGGCTGGGCTGACAGGGGACCCAGGAGTGTCTCTCAAGGGCTTCACTCTACCCCCAGTTCCAAGCCCCCGCCCCCACCCCCATCCTGACCCTCTCCTGAGGACGTCGCCCTCTCTGAGCTCTTATTCCACTCTTCAGGACCATCCGGGGCCAGCGCAGGGTTTCGTTCCCGCCCGCGTGCACATAGCCCCCAGTAGCCTAATTCCAGCTGGTCCATGGCCAGCCCTTCAGCCCACCTGTGCACCTGTTTCTCCACCTGGGGGTCATCCTTGAACCCCCCCCCATCACCACATGCTGCCAATTACAGGTGGGGACATCTCCCAGATGTCTCCCCCTGCACCTTCCTCTCTCTGGGGGTCCCTCTGACAGCCTCCATGCTGGTGTCCTGTCTCAGTTCAGCCCTTCCCCCTTCCCAGACACTTTTTCCCAGGAGGAAAGATCATTCTAGATGCAACTTTGCCTGTCTCCAAGGCCTGTAAGACAAAGTCCAGATGCCCTAGCAGGGCTTAGAAGGCCCCTCTTCCCAGGGAAGAAGCTGACCCATCTCCGCAGCTTCCCTGTTCACGACCGCCCTTGCCCCGCCCCCCTACCTTGCACTTCACTTTTCAAACACCTGTAATCTCCCTCTGGCTTTCCTCTTTTCTCCCCACTCCTCTGTTCCCCTTAACTCAGGCCTCTCTTCCTGCAGGAAGCCTTCCCAGACTACCTGTCCACATTCTGCCCTCAGCCTGGGGCCGGGACCCGCCATGGGCTCACCTCTCTTCTTGCATCCGTCTTACTTACCATGTTGATGCATCTATTTCCATGTCTGGCCCCCACCTGACAGTGGGCTTCTGAGGACATGAGCCATAGGATTGGTCCTCATACTGCCAGTGCCTGGCACAGTGACCATGTAGCAGGGCTCCCATGCAGGTCTGTCAGGTGGGACAGCCCCGATCCCAGAAAAACAGAGCCAGCAGGAGCCCGGGAAGTCAGCGAGGAGGCCTGCCCAGCAAGTGGCAAGCAGCAGCAAGCTCAGCTGGTCTGACCCCAGTTCTCCCTCCGGCTTCTGTGTGACCTTGGGCAAGCCACAGATCTCTCTGAACCTCTGGATCCTTATCTGCCATATAAGGAAAAGGAAAAGCCCTGTCCCTTTTCCCCATCTCCAGGTGGGGTTGTGATGATAATGTGAAATGTTGGGGACACGTGGGGTCATGGAATTGTTAACATTGCCAAACATTTTAAACCCATGTATCTAGGAGACACAGAGCAGTGCCTTTGCCAGTCAAGAATGAAGACCAGACAGGAATGAGGGAGAGCAACTCCAGGCCTCCATCTGCTCCTGTGTGGCAGGTGTGACCTCCCTTCGTGTCACCGGGACACAGTTCTCTTAGCTGAAGCACAGAACACCTCCTCCACCACACGAGCGCCCCGCCCCCAGACACCTGCTGCTCACCTTTGGGTCTCCTCTTCCTCTGCCTCCTTGTTCTTCACCCTGTAGCCCACGAGAGCCCGATGCCTGCTCCAAACTTCACACCAAACTCTCCCTTCTCTGGAAACCTTCCCTGCCCCTGCTCAAGGTAGATTCCTAGCGTCCTACTGGGGGCCTGCTTTGAACAGCTATGACTCTTCCTAAGGTCAAAGTGCTAAGCAGCTTCAGTTCCCGCAGCTCAGGGAACTGCCCTCTACTCCAGCAGGTGTGCAAGTATATGCACGTGCAAACACACACACACACACACACACACACACACACACAATTTGGGAGAATTGTCTTCTCTCTAGAACATGATCGCTTCAGTTTGGAGTCTCCATCTTCTGCAGCCTGAGTCAGTCCCTCCCGCCCCCAAACCCACTCCCAGGCCTGGTCCAGACCCCAGGACCCAGAGTCAACAGGAGGCCTAGAAGCTTGCTTTCTGTCCCCAACATCTCCCTCCCCTTTCCAACACTCTTTTTCTCAGCGAGGATTCCTCTCCTCTTGCCAAAATTTGCCATCCTGTGTCCCATTGCCTGAGACCATCCCCCAGCTGAAAAGGGAGTCCACAGTAATGTGTTCGGACTGACCAGGTCATAGAGATTCGCAGTGCTATTGGAGATGTGGGGAGAAAAGGCCTTAGCCCAAAGGAATGAACACCCTGGGTGTGGTGGTGTATGGCAGAAGCCCTGAGGCAGGGAGGGCAGGTGCCAGGGTCCTTCCTTCACCCACCTCACTGTGCCTGTGCCCAGGGCCCGCCCCTCACCTCCCCCAGCTCTGCACCACCCACCTGCCACCCAAATGCAAAGCCAGGCCTCCTGAATGGCGCTGTCAGGCTCCTTGCTGGAAGAGAAAGGGCTGCCAAGGCTTGAGTCCAAGGGAACTCCAGGAGCTTCAAATCTAGAACTTGAACCTTTCAAGGTCTGCGTCCATTTAGACTCCTAGAAACACAACTTCCGTTCCTTAAACATAACCGGCCAGTGGTGGGTGGGGAGGGCAGGGGACAGCATAAAACATCTCATAAAAAGGCTGTGCATCCTGCTGGACATCAAAGGGCACGTGGGGAGCCCTGCGATGAGTTCAAGGTAAAGGAATCTTCAGCATATGGCTTAAATTCCCTATTCATTACGCGTCCGCCAGAGCGTCAGGAGGAAACTCACACAGCATGGCCCCAGTTCAACGAGCTGGAAAACGCTCTGAGTCACGGAGGGACCCCAAAGGCAACCAGCCGCTCCCCGCCATCCTGTATCTTCTTTCCGCTGTGGAAAACCTGCACTAGAGGAAACCGGCTGTACGAATTTGGACGGGCTGTCCCTGATCGCCGCGGTCAGCCCTCCTCTGCCCCGCCGAGGGCCGCTGCAGCAGCCAGGCCGGCTCAGCCCCACACAGCTGGGCCCCGCCCTGTGTCTGGCCCCTCCTGGCTTTCCCTGCTGCCGCCCCAGGGCCGGGACCCTATTGCCTGTCCCTATCCCTGCAATGGCAACTGGGCCTCCCCGAGGGGAGAGGGAGGTGGGAGGGTGTCCCCACCCCATCCAGCAGGGATGCAGCTTTGTCATCTTTTCTCAGGGCTCCCCGCTCCCTTCCTCCCCCCAGGCAACGCTTTCTGACTGATGAAGGACCCCCATACATCCCCCGACTCCCTGGATCCTCTGTGCTCATCCCAGCCCGCCTCACAGGTCATCTCCTTTTCACCTTAGATAACCTCCTCTCCCAAATTCATCCCCGCCGTCCAGGCCGTTCTGCAATCCCCCGCCCCCCATGAAGCCCAAGGCCGGCGTGCTGGCTCACCAGGGACGGTTCTGATGGCATGTGCCACCATTCTGCATCCTGCTCTGCGGGTCACCCCCGCCTCTGCTGGGGTCCTCAGGATGCACGGGCAAAGAAGACTAATAGCAAGGTGGTCACAAGGATGTGTGACTCAGGTGCCACTTTAGGAATTGGGGACTTATTCCCCCAGCTGCTGGGATGTGTCTGCAGGCGCCTCTCCCCGTCTCCCCCCTCCTGCCCCCTCACCCAAGGGCATGCCCCTTCCTCAGGGGGACCGCATCAGTGATTGATGGCGCTGAGATACAAAGGCCGGGGATGCACTTCCAGGGCTCCCTTGGGGTCAGCCAAGGCCTTTGTGAAGACTTCCTGGCAGCTGGACATCCCCCCTTCTATTCCTCCCTTCTCTTGCACAGGTGTGGATCCCAGGGCCCTCCCTCGTAGATCCTCCCACACAGATCTCCATCTCAGTGGCTTCCCAGGGAACCCCACCTGCGACATACACCAAGCAGGAAACTAAGACTCCTCCACTTTATTAAAAACTGGCCTCTTGTCCAGTTTCTCCACCTGCAGAGCTCTAGGAAAGGATTTGGGTCCTTGGGAGCAGGGAGGCTTCCTACCTCCCCCTAAACATGAGCCCAGATCTCTCTGGCCAGCCATGCCCAAACCCACACACTTGGCATGCAGAGAACAAAACCAGTCTCAGGAGAAGCCAGGGCCCTCTTCCTGCGCCAAGAGAGAAGACGACTGCAGGAGGAGCCCCCCTGCCCCGCAGATGGTTTGCAAGCACAGGACCCTCCTAGCAGCAAACGTGCCCACTGGTGGGCTTGGCCATCTGGCCGGAGCAGGAGCTCCTGCTGCCTTGCAGGGCTGCGCAGGGAAGCACGCAGGGAGGCCCGTGCAGCGGGGGATCTTTCTGATGTGAGCTGAGCCCAGGGCTCACCCAAGCCAGGTTCCAGTCCCAGCTTCACAGGCACTGCAGTGCTAGGAGCACCAGTTTCCTCAGCTATAAACCAGCACCAGGTCGGGAGGGTGTCCCAACCCCATCCACAGGGCTCAGGTGAGGACGCGCCAAGAGCATGTTGTGGAAACGCCCGTGAGCTGTGAGGAGTGCGCGAGAGCAGAGCCCACTGTCGCGCTGATGATGAACGGCCTTGCCGTCCCCTCAGAGTCCGCCTCTTGGGAGAGTGAGGGTCACGCTTCGCATCTGGGCTCCCCTCCAGCAGGCACAGCCAGCCTGAACACAGGTGTTCCCCAAATGGCCCGATGACGAACTAAGGCCTGAAAGAATCAGTGAGCGCCCTCTCCCTAAGGCCCGCGGTGACGGCCGGCGAGTGTGCATTCCAGCCCAGCTGTTGGGGACACTCGCACAGCATTCCTCGCTACAGGTGTTCCGCTACTTTGTCCCAGAGTCCACAGCTTGCAAGTTGGTTTACTGTGTCGTTTGTGACTGGGCTGAGACTCTGGGAAGAAACAGGAAGAGGGAATGGCAGTGACTGCTCGCAGGGGCCTGTGTACTTCAGCACACGCCCAGGCCACCGCTGCTCCCCTTGCAGGCTGTGCCCTGCACCCAGCACGCAGCCAAGCCCTGTGCCCGGAGGAGCACTTTTTCTAATTCATACAAAGACGCTGTCTAGGTTGGCAGGACCTAGGTACCTAACCCCTCTGAGGGGTGGTGCCATTTCACAGCAGGAGACACTGAGGCTCAGAGAGGTTAGGGAACTTGCCCAAGGTCGCGGCATGGGTGAGTAGTGGAACCAGGACGTGATTTCAGGTCTATCTGATCCCACTTCTCACGAGTATGGGTGGCATGGACAGGCCATTATTAGACCACAGTGTGACCTCATGAAATGGCCCAGACAGAGGGCGTGTCCGAGCCGGCTGATGCCGGCCCAGCCTGCAGTGTGGGCGTGCAGACAGCCCCTTACGTGGTGTGCGGGGTACAGTTCCTTCGATTTCAAGTAGCAGAGACTAAACCAGCAGAAGAAAAAGAGTGTGAGAAGGATACTGAGAGTCTGTTGGACTCTGAAGAGGAAACCGGAAATCCCAATGAGGACAGAGCCGAGATTGTCCAGGACGGCTCTGAGGACCTCAAAGGTGGAAGCTAATTGTCTTCCCCCCAGAACTCTGATATGAACTTGATTTGGTTTCCAGTCCATTAATTTTCCAAATTCCTGAGAGCGGGAGAACATGATGGGGCATCTTGGGTCAAGTGTGTCTGCCTTTCCTTCCATCAGCCATTTCCTGGGGCAGGGTCCCGTATGACAGAGACTCCCGGCAGCCTGCCACTGTGGGTCATGGGGCAGTTACCACGTGGGGGCCACAGAGGCCACCCCTGGACCCAGCAAGAGGGGCCACTGCCCTGGGCTCCATGCTTCGGAGGGCCCTACGTATTATGAACACACGCACCCCAACACGCACACATTGGAAAGCACGCAGGCCCGGTGCTCAGTGCTGGCGAATCGAAACCTTACGCATCCATTCGCATGGCTGACGCTGCTCACGCCCCAGGGAGCCCATTTCTGCAGCTCTTGCTTAATGTCCTCGACACAAAAGATCCGAACGCTGGGAAGTCTGTGAGTTATACCTCTGTGAACGTCAGACAGACGCCCCTTCCAAACGGGAGGAGGGTTTGTGTGGTGGAAGCTCTTCTCAAAGAGAGAGAACAAACTATTTCACCTGTTAAATCCTCTCAGCGTGGATGCAGGAGATTTTTTAACAACACATGCTTGATAACAAAATATTGTTTCCTGGTAACATTGAGCATCTAGCTCTTCCTTCTCTCCTGTTCCAATTCATGGTCCCAAAGGTACCCGGTAATTAGCATATTTTTCACAGCAGTGGAGTGGAAATTTTGCATGAGCAGTTGAGTAGTATTTTGCAATATTCAACTATTCATTTTACTCTTCAATTTGCATATATGTAGGTCTACATTAGAAATACCAATCCTTTCCATTGGCACCTAGAGGCATATGGAATGCCAGAATTGTGCGTAGCTTTTGTGTTGTTAAAACATTTAATACAATGTTCTTGAGTTTTCAAAAAATTAAATTAAAAACTTCAACTTTATTTAAATAATTTTCAGGTTTTGGTATTTATTAATTATAATTGTATTATGTCTTTTAATTGTCACAGATGATAACTTTTTGAAAATATAAATTTTTAAAATATTTTTTATTCTATTTAGCATAAGTTAGGCTTTTTGATGAAAATAAATTCAAGTCTCGTACACTTTAAATACAGTCGCATTTTATGTTTAATCCTTTAGGCTAGCATTGGCAAACTTTTTCTTAATGGGCCAGATAATAAATATGGCTTGCCGGCAACATGGTCTCTGTCACAACTACTCAACTCTGCCATTGCAGCATGAAAGCAGCCATAAATAAAATGTAAATGAATGTGTGTATCTGTGTTCCAATAAAACTTTATTTATGGAAACTGTTTGTTTATATGTTGCTTCATGTATAAAAATATTTTTGAAATTAAGATTAACAAAAAATATTTGTTGATCAACTATGAACAAAGAATCCCAAATCTGGTCATATTGTTCATTGAATATTTATATTCAAAGAAGACCAATTTTGATGAAGTCCTCAACACACTTGCAGAACTTAAAGCTCAAAATCAGAAACTGTAATGTTCTTCATTACTATGACAGACTAATATTTTTTAAAAAGATTTTTCACTTTTTCAAAAAAAACATTAATATGATTTAAAAGTATTAATCTATTATCTCTTTTGTACTGTATATTAATCTAATTTTTTATTAAGAAAATGTTTTATTAGCATGATTATATCTATAAAGTTCAATGAAAGGAAATTTTCACTGTGCCTCTTTTCTAGCCATTATTATTATTACCGATTTCATTTCATGATTATCTTCTGAAAGTAACCTTGTTTGTAAAGGAAGAGGATATTAAAAGTGATCCACTCTGGGCAGTGGTGCCCTGGAGCCAGCTTGCACTGGCTCATGAGAACAGATGATGAGATCTCTTCCCAGCTCCATATTAGCCATGGTGGAAATATTTACACCATGGGAATCTGCAAACGCCACAAGTTAGCGCTGTTCCCCCAGCCAGCTGGTTGTTAAATATTTACCAGTATACTTCTGACTCTGGTCTCAAATGTGCTGGGTACAGACCTGCTTGGGCCTAGTGCTATTTATGTGCCTTCTATGAAGTGATGGAATGTCACAGAACATGTTCAATTTTACTGTTTGGTGGAGCAGATAATACCCAGCTAATAAGGAGAAGCACAAGTTGCGTGACCCTCTGACATCTTTCTGTCAGGTGTGCAATACCTCTCCCAGGGCTTGGCGTTATGCCGGGAGCTACTTGACAAAAGGAGAATAGTTGCTCACTGAACAGATCAGAGCTTTGCTCCCAAATCTTAGGGCTTCTGCTGTGATTCTCTGAACAGTGCTTCAACACCCTGCTCTGCTAAAGGATCTTAGCACCACTGGATATATTGGGTTGTGAGGCCCAAGGGGCAGATCTGCTTGTAACCCGGACCAGCCTAAGAGCTCTCTCCTGCTGCGAGTACCCAGACCTGGAAGTCTCATGGCTCACTTATAAACCAGAAGAGCAGAACTAAACTAGCGCAGACTCCTTGCAGAGTTCAGAGGGTTTCACAAAGCATTATGCCTCCTTTTTGTTCTGGGGGATAAAGAGAGACGACTTCTCCTTCACTTTGGAGTGAGTATCCCAGTATGTCCCAGAATCCCAGACACGTCAGTGAGGCAGCCAAGCCCTCGTATTTCTATGGGGTTCATCACCTATCCTATCCTACGTCACACGTGTCGTACAATGACATTTAAGTGCCTGTTACTTTCTTCTCTCCGTGGTGTGCTAGTTTGATGCCAGCAATGTAGGAGACCAGCATGATACCACGTGAGGCGCGAGACCTTCGGAGCGACCGTGCGGCGAAGCTGGCGAACTGAGGCCATCCACACAGCAGACTGTGAAGACGTGCTGCTGCCTTTTCCGGGTGAAATCAAACCACTGATTCCTGATGGCTTTGTGCTCACAGGGATTTTTTTTAGTTGCCAGCTGTGACGCCATGGGCTGTGTAAATTTATGAAGATTCCTCTTCTAAAATAACAGCAGCAATCAATAGAAGTTGCCATTTGAATAAATGTACAGTAATCTGTAGTTATTCTCTAAGATCCATCTAAACACCAACTAAACAGGCAAGTTACATGAGGACAGAGTAAGAATCACTGCTCCTGCACTCCTTCCAAATGTCTGATGTTGGCACTAACCTGGGAACTTCCCCCAAGGATGTGGAATGGCACAGGCTAATTTTGATAGGGAGGTAGAATTCCAGGGGCTTCCATTTGGCCCTTCCCTGTAACATATATAGCCTATGATAGCCATTATTCCACAAATCAAGGAGTCAGTGCGGAGACTCTGCCAATTTCTAAGCATTTCCAACTATTCACTCAAAAACCTGGGAAATAAACATGGGCTCTGGTTCCCATGGCCTTCATTGAGGTGGATTGAGTCAAAACTCCAATTGTCACCTTAGCCTCAAAATCCTCTGACAGATAGGCCACAGTGATGTTTTATTTCCAGGAGTCAGTCTTAGCTCAGAGCCATTGTTCAATAGTCCTTTCTCCAATGCAGAATTGCTGGTAAATGGCCCAGGTCACTCTGGTAGACCAGGAGGAAGATTTGCGTTATTAAGTCCTGCCTTAAGGATAATGGATTCTTCTCCGGGGCACTAGAGTTTATGAAAACTGAATCAGGCCTGGGGACTGACTGAGAGACCATGACTATCATGGTGACTCTAATAAGGTCCAAAAGGAGCTTGGTAGACTACGTACCTATTTCAGTCCTTAAGTCCCTAAAATCATAACCAAGATCCCTGTCGCTCAGACCGTCACCACTCCAGCCTGACTCTCTCCGGTGGCTCCATACCCGACAGTGGATGAGTGCCACTGCGTTTCTCTGCCTCTCTGGGATCTTCCTCTTTGAAATCGGGAGCCTCTCTCAACCACGCGTCTCTGACCTGTGTCTCTGGCCTTCTGAGAAGAGCCATGACAGCTCCTTCCGAAGGTGCTGCTGCCCAAGGCCGCACAGTGAACCAGCCTCTCTGGGAGCTGGTGAGCCCCACTCGCTCTCAGCCAATTGGTTTGAAGGATGCTTAGAACCAGAATCATCAGAATTGCTGGTGGATGTGGGGTGTGAGGAAGAGATTTCCAAGGTGACTCCCAGGTTAGGTGGCGTGTCGCTTAGTGACAGGGTGAAACTGCAGCAGCAGCAGGTGTGGGGCTGGCAGGGCCTTCCTGGTGCATGTGTCGAGGCTTCCACGCTAAGTCTTTGGATCCTTTTCATACTTAGTTCTCCAGACACCCCTCTGAGGTAAGTTCTAATAGCCCAGGATTACCAACGGGGAAGCTGAAGTTCGGACAAACTAGTTAACTGCCTACATCTACCCAAGGACTAGTGACGGCCCCTATACTTTATCATACTGGGTGATGAAGAAGATCAAACGACAAGTGTTTGTGAAAGTTCTTTGAACAGTTAGCTTGGTAGAATACAATGTCAACTGTCCATGGTACCTCCTGCTGCAGCATTTGCTTGGTGGCTCAGCAAACCTTGCTGAACCTGCTGTCCAGGATCAGGAATTGGTGGCCAGGTCCACAGGTGAACACAAGGAGGTAGTAGGTGCCCCACAATGTGAAGACGGTGGCCAACAATTGTGGCCTACAGGCTAGAGGTAGATCTGTGGGCTGCTAGCATCATCCCTCTCTGCTCAGGCCAGTCACACAGGGCAGCACCGGGCCAGGGGGCCACTGGGAGCAAAGGGCTGTGTTGTGGGACGCTTCTCCCTCCCTGCCCCCTGGAGAAAGGGGCCGCTTCCCCTCCTGCCCAGCCCAGCCCAGCCCAGCTGGGCCTAAGATGTGGGTTGCCAACAGAGTCACTGGCATTTTGCTCCAGTCCCCGGCAAGCTGTTCATCCGCACGGAGCAGAGTGTGGGGACTCCTGCAAGAGCGGGCCAGGTCCCCAGCACTTTAGGAGGCCACCAGCATAGCCCTGGAACCTTCCTCTCTGGAGATTTCTGGAGCTTTCTGGAGCTGGAAGCCTCATGGGTGTAATCTCAGCAGCTGAGCAAGAGCTGACTTCAGGCTGAGGGCCGGCAGGGGTGTGGGCAGTCCCTACTTTGTCCCAGCTCCGTGGGTTTCTGGCTGGGCACAGAGGAAGACCCCAGGGGTGCACAGCTCCACCTGCAGGAGTGCAAAGGGCACAGGGTAGAGCTGTAGGGTGCCCAGGTGAGGTGTCATCCCAGACACAGAGGGCAAAGGGCTTGACAGAGGGGCTGGGACTGTCCCTTTCGGTGAGGACTTCAGTGAGAGAGGGATCTGAGATAAAGAGAACATTCCTTAGGAAAACACCATCCAGAGGGATGAAGGCCACCATGTCAGCTTACCACCAGCCCCAGACCACAGCAGGGAGGACTCCAGTCACCAGCGTGGAGCCAGGTTCCCCCGACACAGCCTTCTCTCCTGCCCCATCCCTGGGATCGCCCTGAACAGGGGCCAGGGTGGGGAGGGAGGGACTATGTCTCAGAAGGGGCCTCACTGTCCCACCTTACTCCAGGTCCTCCCAGCTATGGGGCCAAATCTGAGTGGGAAAGTGAAGATACTGCGTTTGGGATGGCAGGTTTAAACCCCGTGTCTATCTTTTAATAACCAACAGTTATTTGAACTATTTGCCATGTTATTAAGGATTCAGTAAAACTTACTTGCACATAGTGATGCATTTTACAGTTAAACCTCTCTAAATCAACCCTCCTGGATGAAACTCTGCCTTAGTTCATCCAGAACGTGGTGCCCAGGTGGGCACTGCTTCCTGCAGCCCTCTGCGGAAGGGGGAGCTGGGCGAGTGAGCGCTGAGGTCCCAGCTCCCCGCACTGGCATTGGCTGTGAGCCTGGCCTTGCAGCCCGTGCAGAGAGGAGCCGAGGAGATGCCGACTCACAGCTCGATGACAGCACTCCCACTCCTGGTGACAGCGACCAGATGGTGCAGCCCTGTCCTGAGACCACTGAGCCCTCACAGCCCGAACTTGCCGTCCACCAGAGGCAGGCACATTGGCCCTAAGAGGCTGCTGTTTTCAGCCTGGCAGGCTGTTTCTCAGTCAAGGCTGTTGTCCTCTTTATGGGCGATTAGTCCAGCAGGGTGGGTTTGAAAAACAAAAGCAAATACCTTACCCAGGTAATAAATCAGAGATCGAGCAGTTGGGGAGACTCTACATGCTCCCTTTTGGCACACACCCAGGTCACATGGCCAAATGCCCTAACGGCCAGGCCCCAGTAGTCAGCGACAGGACTGTGAGTCACCTGTAGTCAATGCTTGAGGAAGAAAACAAGACCTCACATCTTCACCAGCCTGTGTCACTCCTGTCTTTAAGCTTTGCCTGGGTGGGGGCAGAAGTATGTGCAGGCAAGGCCCGGGGGGCTGCAGGCTTCTCCCCAGCTCGGCCCCATTCCGGCCCGGCCCTCCACTCCCTGCAGGGCCCATGGAAGGAAGAGCCATCCAGGCTCAGAGCGGGGTGGACAGCACAGGTCAGAAAGAGCCTGGTGCCACTCAGAAGGCTTCAGGCAAGAGGCAGTTAAATCCCAAAGAATGAGAAGACTCGGGGCAGTTGGAGCAAGCGGGGCAGTGCGAGCAGGTGGTGGGGAGGTGTTGGGGGTTGGAAGGACGGAGGGTGAGAGTCACTGATCTGTTCAGCACAACTTCATGGAGGTCTCCTGCGTCAAAGCCCTGTGCTGCAGCAGAGAATCGGATGCGAGGGGCCAGCAGGATTGCGCCCTTCCCCCCAGGAGCTCTCAGCCTAGGAAAGCGCGGAGCAGAGGCAGCCTGGGCCACGGAGGGTCCTGACCCAGGGCCAATGTGCAACCCCCGGTGGCCATCTGACTCCAGCCTGGGCCATCTGGAAAATCCAGAGGAAGGAGGTTCTGGATGAGGCCCGCCACGCCCCTGGCCTTACCTTACCTCCCCGTTCCAGCCACACCAGATTCCTCCCTGCTCCACGACGTCATTGCTCGGTGCCTTGGCCAGTGCCATGTGTCCCCTGGACCTGAACACTCTTCTCCTCTCTTGTCTGGCAAACTCCTACTTCTCCTCAGCCCCCTGCAGAGCATCACCTTCCGTCTGCCCCTCCCCAGACTGCATGGAGGGCCCCTCGTCTGACTCCTTCAGGACCCTGAACTACCATAATTAGAATATTAGTATTAATAATAACAGTAGTACGGACGGTAACAGCCAGGAGAAATTGCCAAGCTTACCATGTGCCGGTCCCTTCTCTAGGGGCTTCACATCTGCTAACTCGGGTTACCCTCACAACTCTTTGAGGACATATTATCATCTTCCTCTTACATGGACATGGAGGCACAGAGAGATTGAGTTGCCCACAGTCACACAGCTGCTTCCTCTAGGGCAGAAAACTGCCTTACGATTATTTATATTTGTGAATCTGCCCGGGAGAGTCTCCAGGTGGGGTCTGGTCCTCCTCACCTGGTTGCACGGTGCTTTCCTGGGCCAGAGTCCAGGGGGTGTTTATCGAGCAAAGAGTAACTAAAATCACTGCCCATGAAAACAAGCAGCTCTCCCAGAACAGGTCGGCTGCCACGCCTGCCAGTCATGTGCCACTGCTTCTTGCGACCCTGCCTGCCACCTGCCTTCCTAGAGAGAAGGGGAGGCTGGCAGAGCCTCCAGCAGCAAGAAAACAAGCAGCGCCAGCCTCGCCACCTCCCACGTTTCTCGGAACGGACGCCCTTCCGGCTACCAAGCGTGAAGGATGTGGAAACACCAAGTGCCAATGGAATCACTGGCCACCCGCTTAGGCCATGCTCTGGACCTTCACCCACATGTCACCATCCACGGTCTGTGCCAGCAGGCAGCCTGTCCCACAGCCAGGGACAGGGAGGTGTCAGCCCCCCAGCCCACCTCGTCTTCGTCCTCAGAACAGGCCAGTGCCACCTCTTTCTTTGCTCCCCAGCTCTATTTCTCACAGCGGCGCCTTCCCAGATTGCCAGCTCCGCAGAGTCCTTGCAGTTGAGTGCTGACCACAGAGCCAATCCGGTTTAATCGTATGCCCCCATAGGCTGCATGGCCCACCCTGTCTTCCTCTTATTAATACCTTACAGATTGGCACCCACACCTAGTGAGTGAACAGCCCCTCTTGTCCCTCCAGCCTCTCTGCAAACACACGCAGGGCCACACAGAGTGAGCCCCACTGCAGACACTCGCACGCACGGTCTGCACACACAGCCTGTGTGTCTGAGACGGAGGGCCCCAGCTTCTGCCAGATTCCATTGTCACCAAGGTCAGAGGCAATAAGAATGGACATGGGTTTCAGTCCCTTCTTGTGGAGTCCCAGCTCATGCCCTTGGGGTTCCAGCCTGCTGTGATCTTCCCTTCCTGATGGCAGTGCCAAGGCCTTCAAGCTCCAGCAGTAGACATGGAGACATTTTCCCAGCCCTCAAAATGGGTGTGAGCCAATTCCCTGTAATAAAATCCATCTGTCCATCAATCTATCTTCTACCATTCTATCTACCTACCTATGTATCTATTTATCTAAAATATCCACATCCAGCAGGCAAGGTGGCTCATGCCTGTAATCCTAGCACTCTAGGAGGCTGAGGTGGGAGGACTGCTTGAGCTCAGGAGTTCGGGACCAGCCTCAGCAAGAGCGAGACCCCCATCTCTACTAAAAAATAGAAAAAATTAGCCGGGTGTGGTGGCACACACCTGTAGTCCCAGCTACTCAGGAGGCTGAAGCAGAAGGATTGCTTGAGCCCAGGAGTTGGAGGTTGCTGTGAGCTAGGCTGACGCCATGGCACTCTAGCCCAGGCAACAGAGTGAGACTCTGTTTCAAGAAAAAATTAAAATAAATAAAATAAAATATCCACATCCTTCTAATGATTTTTGCTCCAATGGGTCTGTGGTCAAACCCCTGACTGATACACATACTACCAGAAATGCAGAGAAACTTCTCTGTCACCTGATCCCCTGTTTCACCACTGGGCAAACTGAGGGCCAGAACAGTAGAATGCTTTATTCAAGGTCACACTGTGAGCTGGCAACCAAGGAGGAAGCAGAACCCAGCTCTCCTGACTTCTGGTCCAGGGCTTTTTCCATGGACACACCTCTGTCATCAGCGCTCACACACTCCCACAGCTGAGGCATTCTGGGACCCTCCTACGTGCCAGGTGCCGGGCTTGGGGTGGACATTTAGGGCCACATCACATGTGGGTCCTGCCCTTAAGTTGCCCGCAGTCTGGTGGGGAGAGTCTGTAGGCAATTTGAATATGGGATGGCAAGCACTGAGGTGGGGACAGCCAGCACAGGGGCCTGTGGGGCCCAGAAGCCAGCCCCTCATGCGACATCAGAGGGACAGGGACAGGCAAGGCTGCCACGAGATGCCTGGCCCACTTTGCTCTGGGGAAACTCCTGAACAGCTCTTCTCCAACAGGGCAAGGAATGGGTCTGGACTGAGAGCTCCCTGCAGTGCCAGCCCTGACCAGTCCCGGGGCGAGGGGGTGATGCTCCTCTGTGCCCTTGCCTGTGCCTGGCCCTTGCCCTCCCCACTGCCCTCTGCCCCACCCCTCTGCACAGCCTGCTCTCCAGAGGGGCTCCTGGCTGCTGGGGGCTCCCCGGCCTGCTCTCGGGCCTCCCCGCCAGCGCCGAGGTCTTTGTCTCCTACGAAAGGAACAGTGGGAAGTGAGGAGCCTGGGGCGGGTGCCGAAGGGCCCCTCCCTCTCCACTTCCGCCCGAGGTCCTACCCCGGGAAAGGGTTTTCCCTGCCCTGGCCCCTGCTCTGAGTGAGGCCTCTTCTGCATTTCTGTATTCAGCAACCCTTCTCCAGCCATGCATCCGGGACCCAGAAAGTGACTAAGCCCCAGGTCTCGCCTGTCCCAGCCCCAGGGCTGGCCCTGGAGTGTTACAAATACCCAAACTGACATTGCTAAGTGCTGAAGCCCTGCCCTGGGGAATCCTAGAAACACAACCACCCCAGGGAGGAGGCTGCTTTCACTGACCCACGGCTCACGCCAAGACACACTTTGGAGAACAAACGGGACCCTACCTTGGTGACCGGTGTGGGCAGGAGCCAGGCGGGAGGGGTGGCGCTGGGGAGGGGCAGGACCTGAGCTATTTGTCCCTGTTTATTCTTCAAGCTTACTGGAAAGCTCCCGGGACTTTGTTTTCCTGAAATGGTGCAAAACAGGTTGGACTTCTCCAGTGTTTGTCGAAGACTTAATTGCCTAATTGTGAGCTGGTTGCTGGTAGGCTGGCAAAGGTTAAGCTGGGGCAGGTGCATCTGCCTCTCACCTGGGCCCTGAGCTGTCCTGGCTGGTGGGCTGCCCAACCCCGGGCATCTCCAGGGAGGAGGCTGAGTTGGGGCTGGGAAGAGTCCCTAGCTGTGGACTAGGACAGAGCTGGTAGGAATGCTGTGTGGCTTTGAGCAGCTGACTTAACCTCTCTGAACCTCTGTCTTCATCTGCTAAATGCAAACAGCAAGACTTCCCTTGCCAGGTGGTTGGAGGATGAGCAATGCTCGCCTGGCACCAGCATGCAAGCAAAGGCGGCTGCTGTTAGTAACAACATCCTCATTTGGTCAAGCTGTTGGGACTCATTTGTTCTGGAGACCCAGACACCACTTCCATTTCCTTCGCAAACGGCTTCTATCCACACACGTGCCCTCACTGCCCACCCGAAGTTTCCTCCCAGCCTGGTGGCTCCTGACACCAACAGCTCTACTTCCAGGTGGCAGGTGAGGCAGGCTGGCGGATGGGAGATCGCCACTGCCAAAGTGGAAACGCTCCTAGCTGCTGGGATTTGTTCTTCCAGCTCGGCTCCACTGTGCCATGACTCAGTTTCCCTCTGCTCTTCTCTCCCAGGATTCCTGATGGCATCTGGCTGCTTGGGTCCTCAGTGTCCCATGACCTTCAACATGTCGCTGATTGGAAAGAAATACAGACTCAAGTACATTGAAGCTCCTAGTGGGACTCTGGGCTGTGCAGATGGCCTAGAACATGTTTAAATGTGCTTTTAGATTAACAGCAAAATGAAAACATTTTTAAGTTCTCAGAAAGAAGCTGCTGCTGACCCCAGTCTGAGAAATTCTGGATTGGACCCGCCAGGACCTGGCGCCATCCCACCCAACCCTCTTCCCACACGCAGCACCTCTTGCTTCTGACCCTCTGGCTTGCAGGAGGAACACGGGTGCTGGCTGGAGCCCTCAGTGGCGGCCAGCGGTGGACTGCAAACAGTGGGATAAAGGATGTGGTTCCTTTACTCCTCCCTGTGTCTGAGTCCTTTGCAATGATCTTGTAGCTCCTTCCGCAAGGAGGTTCTGTCTTCCTAACCTTGAGTCCGGGCTGGTCTCAGGCTGGCTTCGACTGGAGAATGCAGCGGAATTGCAGGAGCTGGGTCTGTCCAAGCCAGGGCCCCAAGGCTAGGGGCTCCCCTCTCTCACTCAGGTCCTCCCTGTAAACCCTGCGTCCTTGACATTGGTAAAGTGACTCAGAACCAGAGTCCTTCCCTCCTTGAGAAAGAAGCGCCTGGGTGTTGTTTCTAGTGGAGACAGGGTGCAGGATGGTGGGGAAAGATGCAGGACCGTCGTCAGGTTTCTGTCCCAAGTTGAGGAAAGAGGGACACAGACGCCCGCTGTGCTTCCTTCCTTGCTGGGGAAGAAACTCCAGCAGGCCGGGAGGCCAACATTCCCTCCTGGCCACAGCAAGGCCCCAGGCCAAGGAAAGGATGCCTCGTCCCCCTGTGCTGGGGCTGGGTGGCGAGGGGAAATGATCCTCCCCTCACTCAGGAGTCCCGGCTCTGGAGGCAGCTGCCTCCAGAAAATTGTGTCATTCTGCGGAAGAGACAGTCTGAGCCCAGAGATGTAATGCCCCTTTCCCAAGCTATAAAGCAAACGACAGGTGGGCGGGGGCCACCTCCTGCTCAGACACTTCCCAGCCTCTCAGTGGAAGATAAATGCAGGTCCCTGCTGCCAGCCCCTGCCTCCCGCTCCTCCTATAAAGCCCACGACAGCGTCAATCTGAGGTGCTCTCTGTGCGAGCTGGGTCATGTCTCCTTCGCTTCTCTGTCTCCCAGGTATTGGGGGACCAGGACGGGGTTGCTGAAAGAACAAAGCTTTTCTACTTCTTATTACTGGCTGCAAGTTCAAAGTCTCACGGCACAGTACAGCCACCTCTCTGCGGCAGTGTTTTCAACATGCGTAGATGTGATTATGTCTATACGTATGTTTGTGAATATACATATGTGTATATTGGGGGGTGTCCATCTTTACTGGCTGGAGCGTCAGCTCCTTGATTGCATGGTCTATGAGATAGACAGACAGACGGATTAGATAGGTTGGCGGGCAGATGGAAGGTAAGATAGGATAGGATAGGTTAAGGTAGAGAATGGAGAGGTGGATAGGGAAATGGGTGAGGGGCGAATGAGAAGATGCACGGATGGCAGACAGACAGACAGATCTGTCCATGCTGACCCTGGGATGACAATGTGTTCACAACGGGCTTGGTTCACACGCAAGGGCAGTGGGCAGAGTCCAGAGCAGTCCTTGTCGCTGGAAGAGCGCAGAGGCTCGGGCCTTGAAACGAGAGGGCCCAGGGGCTCTTAGTCACGCGTTTTGTCTGCCTTTCGGCTTTCTTCTCTGTCTAAGAAAGAATGATAATAACTCGCACTGCCTCTCAGGGGTAAATGAGATAAGCATAAAAGAACGTGCTTCAGAGGTTTGCAGAGCAGACAGGCCCGAGGCCCTGAGTCCAGGCAGGGGGAGGTCTAACCCTGGCTCCACCACGAACGCACTGGGGGACCATCAGGAAACTGCTCGAACCCCCAAAACCTAAGCAGCAAAATCAGGAGAGGAAGCTGCTCCCCAGCCGAGCTCTGTGAGCACGAAAGAGATTGCGAGATTGCGTGTGTGGAGGCACAGCAGGGGCCGCGGCCCTCGTCCTCCTGCGGTGCGCGCAGGCCGGTGGCACGTCAGAGAGCTGCACCTGGAGATGTGGCTCCGGGGGGGCACGCAGGCCACAGGGCAGGCCTGGGGGAGAAAGGCTCTCTCAGGACAGCGCCAGGGCTCGGGGAGGGCTGGGGAGGTCCAGGATTGCCCCTTAGAAGAGGCGTAGAGGGGTCTGTAAGGAAAACCTGTCCCTGCCCAGCTGACGCCCTGGCAAAGGGAGGCGGAGAAGGGGAGATGTTGGCAAGGGAGGAGAAATTTAGTTTAAAAACAAAAGAAATGGCAGTTCTTGGGGAGACGCCAGTATTTGCGAACCAGTGGGCATGTTCCCTGAGGAAGGGCGTGGGGGCTCGGCCACGGGAGACAGCTGCCAATGCGAACAGGGAGAGGGGACCTGGCGTCTTCTGTGGCCACAGGCCTGGAGTGAGACCAAGTCCCACATGACAATCGGGGGGCCCTGCACCCCCAGGCAGCCCAAAGTAGGCACAGAGAGCTGGGAGGAGCCGGAGGTCCTGGGTCCTTCTGGGCCTGGCTGGGCCTTCTACTCTTGCTGGATCTTGAAATAATTTCCTTCCCTGGCCCACCCTACATCGCCCTGCCCTGGTGCTGTGTTGGGAGGGGCTCGGCACTCTCAGAGACACTGGCCACCTCAGCTCACGACCAAAGCTGCAAGGCTTTGGGCAGAGATGTCCCTCCTCAGCCACCTTCCCTGCCCGTGGCCAGCGATGGTCGGACCAGGGAGGGGCCTGACCAGGGCGGCCAGCCGTTGAGTGGCTGGTGCCCAGCAGGGGTCAACTGGGGGCCCTTTTCCATGGATCTGAACTTGGAAGGAATTTTCCAGCTCTCCGAGGAGGTGAGAAGCTGGGCATGGGGTCTGCGGAGGCCGAGCCAAGTGGCAAGGATGAGAGGAGGTTTGGGGCTTTCTTGGGTGAGAGAGGAGCGTGCGAGAGGAGAGATGTGAAGGAGGGAGGAGAGCAAGAAGGGGGGCCGCGCAACCTCACCTAAAGCAACCTCCGCAGGGTCCCAGTATCAGTCCCCACGATGCATCACACTAAATACCATCCTTTTTTAAAATCAATGGACTTTATTTTTGTTAGCCTTTTGTATTTCTAAATATAATACATACAGAGAAATGTGTGCAAAAAATAAACCTACAGCTTAACAAATTATTTAGCAAGCTGAATCACGGTCCAGTTCAAGAACTGGGAGACTGCAGCTCCCGCAAAGTCCCTCCTCCCCTCCCCCGCAGCTGGCTGGGGGAGTACACGGCCATGGCTGCATGCTCTTCGGAGCTCAGCTCCTTTCACTGTATGTACGTTTCGAGATTAAGTCGTGTTTTGCAAGGAACTTAGATCGTTCCTTCTCAGCACCATACATCACTCCGTGTGTGACCGCAGATGACGTGTGCGTTCATTCCACGCTTGACGGGCCTTTGAGCTGTTTCCAGGTGGAAACTATTACCAGCAACCCTTCCTGTCCTGTCACCCAATTTCCTTTGGATAGCCTAAGGTGCCTGATTTTTACCACCCAATAAGCAACTCGAACATGGAGAAACTGCACCTGACTTGAAAACAAGGATATTGAGAAATCAGAGTCCTAAGGGGGAGCTCGTTCCTGGGCCCTTTGGAGAATGGAGGCTCATGGCCATTTCACTTTCTGGGCCAAGAGCTCAGCCAGGTCTTTCTGAGCATCTAAGAAGATCTGAAGGGAAGGGTGGGCCCCGGTAAGCAGAGGCCACAGGAGCACAGCCCTCAGGGAGCACAGCCCTCAGGGAGCACTTCCAGAACAAGACAGTCTTTGAGACTTCAGGATGAGCTGAGAAGGAGGATTTGTCTGGAGTGACCTGGAAATTATTTAATTCAGTCCTTTGTGTGGAAATGGCTGCAAACACCTCCTGGTTTCCTCAAACCAGCTGGGCACAGGGACTTCCTTCATCTCTGTGCAGAGGAGCACCTGGCCCACAAGTGTCTGCACATTGAAACCCAGTGTTCACACCTGGGAAAAAATGGGACCAGAAAGGAGGAGGCCGCACAAGATGGGAGCTTGTCGCAGAGCAGCCTCTGGATAGGAGACACACAAGATAAACAAGCCAAGCAACTTTCTATAACAGCCTTTCCCAATGTGGGCTTTAGGACATGAGCATTTTGCATTTGGGTTCCAACGACGGAGTCAGATTGTATTCCCAGGCAGTTCACAGCCTCCACGGCGGGGCTCTGCTTACATCGCGTAAATCCACAGTCCGTGGTCTGTACGTCCACAGGACAGGGATCGGAAAACCACGTCACTGGGCCAGTGTTCTAGCAGGGCCAGAGGGACAAATGCAAGAGATGGTCTGGATCTGGGTCCCACCCCTGACGCTGGCCTGTTGAGTGATCTTTAAGATGTCCTTTCCCCCCTCTGGACCTTGGCTGCTCTGTCTGTAAAATGGGGACTAGATTAGGAGATCTCTAAAGTTCTTTCATCCTCAAACGTTCAATGATTCTACACATGCTCCGGGGAGGAGAGTGCCTCATAAATGAGGCTTTACAACGCTAAAGGACTGTGATGAGGGGGCATTTGTTGTGGACTGGGGTCTTTCAGAGAGACCCACTAGCAAGAAAGCATTTGGTTGGGAGAGTCCAAATAAACTCAGGGCCCGCCTCGGTGACCCGGCGTGCAGAATATTCAAACATGGCAGATCGCTTCTACTGTTCTAAGAGCACACACATATGCCGCCTAGTGCGTATACTAGACACCTTACTGCACAACTTACTTTTTGACTTCATATGTCAAAAACATCTTTCCAGGTGAATATACATGGCTTAAACTCGTAATCCGGGAAGCAGATATGATAGAGCTTATGCAACCGTGCCCTATTAATGCACATATAGGGTGTTTCGGTCTTTCGCAAACAGTGATGTAATAAACACCCTTGTATATACATTCTGTTATATAGCAGCTTTTAACACACAGGCTGGCTCATGTCACTGGCCTCCTCTAAGGTAAGACACAAACTCTTTGCCCTGTTCCCGAGCCCGCATGACCAGACCCTGTGCCTTCTCTGAGCTCCTTGTGTGACACTCGCCCCATGCCCATTAGGCTCCAGCTACACTGGCCTTATTGCGGGTCCTCCAAACCCCCCAGGTGCAATCCTGCCTTGAGGTTGCTGCACTGGCTGTTCCCTCTTCTGGGATGGTCTTCCCTGATTTTCAGGGACTGCTTCCTCAATATTCGGGCTCAGGTTTTAAATACCACCCCTTCTGAGAGGTCTTGCTGCTCATCCAAATTTGAGTGACCACCCGCACTTTCTTCTGATATATCAGCTCTCTGCACCACCTGTTGTGGGTTGAATTTTATCCTCTAAGAAGATATATTGAAGTCCCTGGGACCTGTGAATGTGACCTTTTTGAAAATAGGGTCTTTGCAGATATAGTCAAGTTAAGATGAGGTCACACTGGACTAGGATGGACCCTCATCAAATTACTGGTGTCCTTGTAAGACGGGGGAAATTTAGACACAGAGAGGAAAACACAGTGTGACAATAGAGAATGAAGTGATGTTTCTACAAGCCGAGAAACATGAAACATTGCCAGCACCCTCCAGAAGCCAGAAGAGAAGCACGAACAGCTTCTCCCTCAGAATCTCCAGCAGGAACCAACCCTGCCACACCTTGTTTCAGATCTCTGGCCTCCAGAACTGTAAGGAATAAATCTCTTATTTTAAGCCACCCAATCTGTGGTCATTTGTTACAGTGGCCCTTGGAAACTCACTCCCAGTCCTAATGTTTAGGTGGGCAGTGACATGTTGATGGTCATGGGAGACTGAGGACAGAAGCAGTCAGATGCCATCAGGACGCAGGGCATGAGCACCGCCCCTCAGGAATCCTGGGAGAGAAGAGCAGAAGGAAACTGAGTCATGGCACAGTGGAGCCGAGCTGGAAGAACAAATCCCAGCAGCTAAGAGGATTTCCACTTTGGCAGCGGCGATCTCCCATCCGCCAGCCTGCCTCACCTGCCACCTGGAAGTAGAGCTGTTGGTGTCGGGAGCCATAAGGCTGGGAGGAAACTTCGGGCGGGCAGTGAGGGCACGTGTGTGGATAGAAGCCGTTTGCGAAGGAGATGGAAGTGGTGTCTGGGTCTCCAGAACAAATGAGTCCCAACAGCTTGACCAAATGAGGATGTTGTTACTAACAGCAGCCGCCTTTGCTTGCGTGCTGGTGCCAGGCGAGCATTGCTCATCCTCCAACCACCTGGCAAGGGAAGTCTTGCTGTTTGCATTTAGCAGATGAAGACAGAGGTTCAGAGAGGTTAAGTCAGCTGCCGAAAGCCACACACCATTCCTATCAGCTCTGTCCTAGTCCCCAGCCAGGACTTTTCCCAGGCCCAACTCAGCCTCCTCCCTGGAGATGCCTGGGTTGGGCAGCCCACCTGCCAGGCAGCCTCAGGGCCCAGGTGAGAGGCAGATGCACCTGCTCCAGCTTAACCTTTGCCAGCCTACCGGGCAACCAGCTCACAATTAGGCAGTTAAGTCTTCAAGCAAACACTGAAATGACCCACCTAAATTGTCCATGTCCTAATGCCTGGAACCAGTGGCTATGTCACCTTACCTGGCAAAGGGGGAATAAAGTGACAGGTGGAAGTGAGATGGGGGTTTTATCCTGGGTTGTTGGAGTGGACCAGTGTAAGTGCAAACATCCTTATAAATGGAGCAGGAGGCAGAGAGAAAGAACTAGAGAGACGGGAGCATGGGCCTGGGCCTGACCTTGCTGGCTTTGAGGATGCAGAGGGGCCCAGACCCGAGGCAATGGGCAACCTCCAGAAATTGGAGAGGCAATGGGAAGGACTGCAAAAGCCCATCCAGGTTCAAGGGAAGGAGAATAGATCTCACCCTTGATGGGGGAGTGTCAAAATTCTGGAAGAGCATGTGAGACTGGGAATATTGTTACAGTCATTTTTGATACAAACTATCACAATACTTAACTATGCCATATCCTGGAAAATTCATTGTATTGGTGCCCTATTGCTGCTATAACAAATAAATCACAACTTCAGTACTTATAAAAACACAAATTTAGGCCAGGTGCAGTGCCTCATACCCATAATGTCAGCACTTTGGAAGGCCAAGGCCAGAGGATTGCTTGAGACTAGGAGTCCAAAACCAGCCTGGGCAACAGAGCAAGATCCTATCTGTACAAAAAAATAAGAAAAATTAGCCAGGCACAGTGGCATGCTCCTGTAGTCCCAGCTACTCAGGAGGCTGAGGCAGGAGGATCACTTGAGCCCAGGAGTTCGAGGCTGCAGTGAGCTATAACTGCTAGTGCACTCCAGGCTAGACAACAGAGTGAGACTCAGTTTCTAAAGAAAAAATAATTTTTTAAAATTAATACAAAGCCACACCCAAATTTACTATCTTAGAGCTCTGGAGGTCAGAAGTCCAAAATGGGTTTCATTGGGCCAAAACCAAGGTGTTGGTGGGGCCGTGCTACCTCTGGAGGCCCCAGGGGACAGCCCATTTCCTTGCCTTCTCCTGCTTCTAGAGGCCTCCTGCATTCTCTAGGCTTCCTCCATCGTCAAAGCACGTCACTCCAACCTCTGCTTCCATTGTCACATCTCTGTCCTCTAACATGGACCCTCTTGCCTCTCTCTCTACAGACCTTTATGATGATGCTAGGCCCAGCCAGATCATTCTAGAACAACCTCCCTATCTGCAAAGTCCCCTTTTCCATGTAAGATGACATATTCACAGGTTCTGGGATTAGGACATGGACATCCTTGGTGGGAGGCATGCTCTGTCCACCGCATTGATTGTGCGTGGAGCAGCTCTTTCCCTAGTGACACTGCAGTTAATAAATGGCTGATTCGTGTGAGTCCCAAGGAGCTACACCAGTGGACCCTTCACCCTTACCCCTGGAGTGCCCACCCACCTCTCAGTCTCTGACCTGAAGCTTCTCACATGCTGTAGAGCCCAAGTCTGGGATCTGCAGAGCTCCTGACAGGAGTCAGCTCTAATGGCCTTTCGCCTCTTCCACCAGCCTGCGCTCCGCTCCCAGAATTCTGAGCAAGCACAGTTCTGTATTCTCCTGGGAGCCTTGCCCAATGCAGAGACGCTATTTGGCACCACGGGAAGGTTCTACTCATGCATCTGCTGAGGACTTGGGCAAGACGCTGTCTGTCTTTGGGCTCCAGTTCTCCAGCTTTAACCTGGGATGTTAGACAAAAGTTCAGAGGGGATACGTGAGGGAAGAAGGTTCCTTCGTAGTTAAATGAGGCAACAACACCCATGAGAAAAGCCTAGACCCACCCACAGTCACATCCCTCCTGCTCGGTAGCGATAATTACAACAGTGTGTGCTCCTAATGTATTAGACATAAAACATTACATGTGCATTTGAAGTCCTGTGGGTTTCCCTTCTCAGTTCCTTTTCCCTCCCTAAACTTAACTCTACCACCCCTGGAGGGAACCACTATCTTAACTTTGTTGTGTCCAGGGTTTTATTCTTTCTGCGTATGTGTGCAGCCATAAATAATAGGTAATATTATTCCATGTCTTAAAAGATTACATACGTGATCCAAAGCCATCTACGAATCCTATGCAATCCCTACCAAAATTTCAAGAGCCTTTTTCACAGAAAGAGAAAAGTTGATCCTCAATTTCACATGGAATTGCAAGGGCCCTCGAATAGCCAAAACAATCTTGAAATAGAAGAATAAGGTTGGAGAACTCAAACTTCCTGACTTCGAAACTTACTACAAAGCTGCAGTAATGAAAACTCTATGGTTCGGGCATAAGGACAATCATGTAGACCAACGGAAATCAAATAGAGAACCCAGACATGAACCCTCACTTACATGATCGATTGGTTTTTGACCAGGGTGCCAGGACCACACAGTGGGGAAAGAACAGTCCTTCAGCAAATGGTGTTGGGATAACTGGATATCCACATGCAAAAGCATGAAGTTGGACCCTAACAATATGCAATGTACAAAATTAACTCAAAATGGATCAAGATCTAAACTTAAGAGCTAGACTTTTCCTAGGGAAAAAGCTTCATGATATTGGATTTGGCAACAATTTCATGGATATGAAACCAAAAGTACTGGTAAGAAAAGAAAAAAGAGATAAATTGGACTTCATTAATATTTAGTCTTAGTTGTTTAATGTGCTGGCCTAAAGTTGTTTTTATAATAACCTCTTTATCTCTTAACATCTATAGGATCTGTTTCATTATTGATACTGGTAACTTGTGCTATCCATTTTTTTATCTTTGGATTTATCAATTTTATTATCTTTTCAATAACCCAACTTTTTGCTTTGCTAATCTTCCCTGTTGTATGTCTGTATTATATTTCATTGATTTTTGTTCTTATTTTTATTTACTTCTGTCTTCTTTCCTTGGTTTTAAGTTGCTGTTCTTTTTCTAACTTCTCGAGATGGAAATTTAGATAACTGGTTTTAAATTATTTTCTCTTATGGTATATGCATTTAAAACTACAAATTTTTTTGTAATCACTGCTTTGGCTGTTTGCCTTAGGTATTTGTAGCATTTTTATTTACATTAAGTTCAAAATATTTTCTAATTTTCTGTGTGATTGCTTTCTTGACCCACAAGTTGTTTAGAAGTGTTCTGCTTAACATCCAAACATTTAGATTTCTAATAGTCTTTCTTTTGTTCATTTCTGGTTTAATTCCACTTTGCTCAGAGATCATACCCAGCATGATTTCACCTTGTGAAGTTTGTTAAGGCTTTCTTTACAGTCCAGCACATATCCTATTTCAGTAAATATGTACTTGGAAAGAATGTGTGTTCTCTAGTTATTTGGTGTAGTATTCTATAAATGTCTAAGTCAGGTTGATTAATTCTGTTGTTCATATTTTCTATATATTTATTGACTTTTTATCTGATTTTTCTATCAGTTGCTGAAAGAGATTTGTTAAAATCTCCAACTATGACTACAGATTTGCCTATTTTCTCCCTGTGTTTCATTTTCTGCTTCATGTACTATGAAGCTCTGTTACTAGGTGCACCCAAGTTTATGATTGTTATGTCTTCTTATTGAATTAAGCCTTTTATCATTAGGAAATGTCACTCTTTAGCTCTGTTACTACTTCTGGCTCTAAAGTCTACTTTGATATTCATAGAGCCGCACCGTCCATCTGGTTAGTATTTGCATGTTACTTTTGTCATCTTTTGACTTTCTACCTTTCTGTGTTCTCATATTTAAAGTATGTCTCCGAATCAGCACACATTGTTTTTTTAAGTCCAGCTTCACAATTTTTGTATTTTAATAGGAGTGTTGAGTGGGGTTTAAATCTACCGTCTTACCTTTTAAATATTTTATTCTATCTCTTCTTTAAACCCTTATTCCTCCTTTTCTGCTTCTGTGTGTATGTGTGTGTGTTTCATTTTACCTCTTCTGTTAAATTTTTAATTATTTTTTATTAGCTTTTAGTGGTTCACTCAGAGATGCATCATCAACTTTTGAAGTCTACTTTAAGTTGGTACCTTTATCATTTCCCAAATAATAGAGGAAACTTAAAACAGTTTATGGCCATGTACCCCCATCCTATCTTTGGTACTATTGTTGCTGGATATTTTACTTCTATGTATGCTATAAATCCCACAAGATGTACTTCTTGTGGCTGCTTCAAACAGTCGATACTCTTACGTCTGTTCACGTGACTTCCCTCCTGGTGCTCTCCATTCCGTCCTGCAGCTCCATTTCCACTGGGGTGATTTTCCATGTGTTTCCGATAGTGTGGATTGCCGGTGATAAGTTCTGTCAACTTTTGTTAATGTGAAAAATGTCTTTTCTTCACTTTTGCTTTCCAAGTTTTAGCCTTTTTAAATTTTTGAAATAATCACAAAGTTACAGAAAAGTACAAAGTCTAATACAAAGAATATTATTTGCCTAAACCATTGGAGAGTGTTTGCTAACCTGTTGCCTCAGCACCCAAAATACTTTATATTTCCTGTATTGTATTCTCTATATTCTCTAGCATAACTACAGTACGACCTTCAAAGTCAGGAAATTAGCAATGATGCATTGCCACCTTGCCCGACACCCCATTTAAGATTTGCCGATTGTTCCAATGGTGACTTTAGGAAAGGAATCGTGCTTTGCATTCAGTTGTCATAAGTGATCATGTCTTTGTCCCCTTCAGTCTGGAACAGCTTCTCCATCTTTCCTGGGCTTTCCTGACCTTTCCACTTTTGAATATTACAGGGTACATATTCCACTGAATGTCCCTCAGCTTGCATCTGTCTCATAATCTGACCTGTCAGCATTACAGCCAGGTGAGGCAGCCTTGGCAGACCTATCAAGGAAGTGAGGCTGTCTTCTTCTCAATGCATCCCAACAGGTGGTGCCCAGCAACTTGTCCCATCCCTGGTGATGTTCACTTTGATCGTTTGATTAAGGCGGGGTCTGCCAGTCTTCTTCTCTGTGAAGTGATTCTTTTCCCCTTTGTAACTAGTAAGTATTTTGTGGGGAGGTACTTTGAAACAATATAAATAGTCTTGGCCCTCATTAAACTTTCTTATTCTTTCTGTTTGTTTGTTTGTTAATTGTTTATTTACCAAGAGAAACTATTCCTCAGCCCACATATTCATAGCTAAGGAACACAGGTCAGTGATAGAAGTCTATGTAAATCAACCCAAAGAAATTCTTTATATTTCAAAATCACTTTGCACTCTGAAAGATACCAGCCTTCTTTATTTCCTCAAAATCTTTCATGTAATCATAATTTCTGTGGAAATCTGCATATGTGTTCTTTCTTGGTTCAGCCACAGCAAACGTATATAGAAAGCTGCAACCCCCAGAGATGCAATGAATGCTCCAACAACATAAACCACAGATACCTGGCCAGGAGGTCACACATCTGAGGTTTCATCAAAGCACTGGAAGCCATGGTAGTTACTGTCCTTGATGGGTATGCCAACCTCAACGTGTCCTTCCTGGCTGTTGGAGAAATGAACTTTCTTATTCTTATTTGTTTATTTATTTTTATTTTTATAAGCTCATGTTTTCCTATTTTATTGAAAGGGTAATAATTCATTGATACTATTTTGATATTTAGATCAATGCCCAATTTGACCACTGGGAAACAGTTCAAGGTGGCTTCTGTGTGCTTTGGACATGTCCCCATCATTCTTTGAGCACTTCCTTGCATTTTGGCACAAGATATTCTGGACTCATCTTATACTTTCCCTACTGTGGTCCTGAAATCAGCCATTTCTCCAAGGATCCCTGATTCCCTTTTTAACAAAAAACCTCATTTAGAAGCTAAAATCTGAGTACAAGGCATGTATATGTATGTGTGTACATTAAAAGTGTGTGTGTGTGCATGTGCAAATATATATATACAGTGTGTGTGTGTGTGTATATATATATATATACATATATCCATGAATGCATACAGATCTTCTTTTCCAAACCAACATCATACAGTTCTTGCCAGTTTTCTCCTTTTTAATATTTGTAACTCTCTGTGTGACTCCCCAGGCTGAGCCTCCTCTCCTCAACACAAAGATGCCCTCCTCACCTTGCTTGGTCTTCAACTCTTCACACCAAATCAAGCCAGCCCCTCAGAGTGGATGCCCTCTTCACCCTGATGACTCACAGGCATCCCACATTGAGCTGCCCCTATGGGGGGATGCCCCCCTCATTCTGTTTGGGCCCTGAGACCCTGCTGTGATCTGCAGTATCTTCCTCCATGCCCCTCACCCACCACACAACAGATATCTACCTTGCTGTCCTCCTTCTAATAGCTTTTAAGCTCAATTGATCAAAAAGGGGGAAAAGGGATGAATGAAAAGGGGAACATAAATTGCCCTCATTTTTAAAGAACATTTTCACTGGGTATAGAATTTTTCTTTCTGCAGTTAAAGATGCCATTCTGGCCAAGTGTGGTGACTCATGACTGCAATCCTAGCACTCTGGGAGGCCAAGGCAGGAGGATCACTTGAGCTCAGGAGTTTGAGACCAGCCTGAGCAAGAGCAAGACCCCCTTTCTACTAAAAATAGAAAAATTAGTTGGGCACAGTGGTGCACACCTGTAGTCCCAGCTACTCAGGAGGCTGAGGCAAGAGGATCACTTGAGCCCAGGAGTTTGAGGTTTCAGTGAGCTATGATGATGCCACTGCACTCTACCTGGGGTGACAGAGTGAGACTCTGCCAAAAAAAAAAAAAAAAAAAAAATGCCATTCCATTGTCTCCTGGCTTTCATAGTTGCTATTGACAAGTCAGCCATAACTCATTTTTGGTCCTTTGAATATAATGTGTTTTATTTTTCCTGGCTTCTTTTAACAATTTTTGGTTTTCCTGTTTTTCACAGTATGACTATGATGTGTCTAGTGTGGTTTTCTTTGTATTTATTCTCCTTAGGTCTCACTAAGCTTTGTGAATCTGTGAGTTGATGTCTTCATCTGATTTTGAAAATTCATGTCCAGTATCCCTTCAATATTGTTTGCCAAAATGATGTCATAGAAGCAAGCTTGCTTTACTCCCCTTCCCCAAAAGAAAGCCAAAAACAAACATACAGTGCTGAAATTTTCACCAGCAACAATCCAGAACTCAAATATAGGGATGAGACAGTTCCCGGGGCCATAGAGAAGTGAAGAAACTCCAAACAGACATTAGGAGAATTGCACTTTCGCACCTGTGACACTTCTTCCCCTGTTCTGCCCAGCAACAACCACATCGCCAATCCCCCCCACACACACCAAATCACAGTTTCTATACTGGAAAAAGTGAGATTGAGGTGGTCTACCAGCTCAGTCAGCATCTTGGGTCCCCTGGCAAGAAAGGTGGCCTTGCCCTAATGTGCAGGAAGCATCATGACTGCCTGAAATGAAAAACATCCCTAAGGACAGCCAGAGAAAAAGGGTAAAGGTAGCCCTACCATCCCCAGCCTTGGAAACTGCTCTGCAACTCAGCCAGAGCATATGCCAAATCGAAGTGGCTATTCAACAGTACCACACTCTAGGAGGTACATGCCAAGGGTCCCCTGGAAACAAACCCCTAACCAGCCCTCATGCACTGTCAGAATAATCCCTGTGGGACCTCCCCCATTCAAAACAAGCAGTGCTCCAATCATTTACTAGAGTCAAGGTAAAACAGGGCTTAAGACACCACCTAGAGCTGAAAAAGAGGAATAACCTAGTGGTAAAGATTCTCTAAACATATATATCCAATAAAAAACAAAACAAGCCAGACAAGGAAAACTAAAATAACTAATTCTTCAATGTAAAGACATAGACATATAGCCACAAGAAACAACAGGAAGTAAGGAACCATGACCTCCCCAAAAGAACAAAGCAAAAATCCACTGACTCATCCTAATGAGACAGTGATTTGCAAGCTCTCTCGCCAAGATTTCAAAATAGCAGTTTTAAGTAACTCAGTGACCTCCAAGACAACACAGAAAAGCAGTTTAGAAATTTAATAGAGAAATTTAACAAAGAGTTTGAAATAATAATAAAAACAAACAGAAATCTTGGAACTAAGAAACACATTTGCTGAACTGAAGAACTCAGACTGAAAGTGAAGGGGTGAAAAAAGATATTCCATTCAACTGGAAACCAAAAAAAAGAGTGGAATAGCTATACTTAGATAAAACAGACTACAAATCTAAGGTTGTAAAAAAAGACAAAGTCACTATATAATGATAAAAGGATCAATTTAATAAGAGGATATGACAATTATAAATACCTATGCACCCAACACTGGAGATCCCAAGTGTATAAAGCAAACATTAATAGATCTAAGAGGAGAGACAGACTGCAATACTATAATAGCAGAGGACTTTAATACTCAGCTCTCAGTAATGAACACATCATTCAGACAGAAAATCAGCAAAGTAACATCAGAGTTAAGCTACACACTAGACCAAATCGGCCTGACATTTACAGAACATTCACCCAACTGCTACAGAATAACATTCTTTTCATCAGCACATGGAGCATTCTCCAGAATAGAACAGACCATATCTTAAGCCACAAAACAAATCTAAACAAATTCAAAAAATAGAAATGATATCAAGTATCTTTTCTGACCACAATGGAATAAAACTAGAAATAACAACAAGAAAACCTCAGAAAATGTATAAACACATGGAAATTAAACAACATGCTTTCTGAATGACAAATAGGTCAATGAAGAAAATTTTAAACTTTTTGAAATAAATAAAAGTAGAAATATTAATGCAACATATCAAAATCTATGGGATATGGAAAAAGCAATACTGAGAGGGAATTTTATAGCAATAGAGGCCTACATCAAAAAAGTAGAAAGACTTCAAATAAAAACATAATGATGTACCTCAAGGAACTAGAAAAGCAAGAATCAACAAAATCCAAAATTATAGAAGGAAAAAAAATAATAAAAATTGGAGCAGAAATAAATGAAATTAAGACTAAGAAAAACTATAGAAGATCAACTGAATGAAAAGTTGGTTTTTTGAAAAGATAAAATCAACAAACCTTTAGCCAGACTAACCAAAGAGAGAGAGAAGACACAAATAAATAAAATCAGAAATCAAAAAAGGAGATATAGCCACTGAGACCATAGAAATACAAATAATCACAAGAGGCTATTATGAACAAGTACACACCAACGAAGTGGAAAACCTAGAAGAAATGGATAAATTCCTGGACACATACAACCTACCAAATTGAACCATGAAGAAATAGAAAAACCGTAACAAATTGATGACAAGTAATGAGATCAAAGCTGTAAAAAGAAATTTTCCATCAGAGAAAAGCCAAGGGATAACTTCACTGCTGAATTCTACCAAACATTTAAAGAAGAACTAATACCAATTCTACCCAAATTCTTCAAAAAATTTGAAGAGGAGGAAATACTTTCAAACTTATTCTACAAAGCCAGTATTACCCTGATACCAAAACCAGACAAGGACACAACAAAAAAAGAAAACTATAGACCAATATCACTGATGAACATAGATGCAAAATTCCTTAACAAATTACTAGCAAACCAAACTCAACAACACATTTAAAAAAATTATTCGCCATATTTAAGTGGGATTCATCCCAAGGATGCAAGGACAGTTCAATATATACAAATCAATAAATGTGATAACACTATATTAACATAACCAAGAAAAAAAATGCTCATTTCAGTAGATGCTGAATAAGCATTTGATAGAATTCAATAGCCCTTTATAATAAAAAAAATTCTCATCAAAATGGGTATAGAAAGAACATACCTCAAAATAATAAAGGCCATCTATGACAAACCCACAGTTAACCATTATACTGAATAGAAAAAACGTGAAGGCCTTTCCTGTATGGACTAGAACAAGACAAGCATGCCCACTTTCACCATTTTCATTCAACATAATACTGGAAGTCCTGGCCAGAGCAATTAGGCAAGCAAAAGAAATAAAGGGCATCCAAATTGGAAAGGAAGAAGTCAAATTAGCCTTGTTCACAGATAACATGATCTTATATCTAGAAAAACCTGAAGACTCCACCAAGAAACTTTTAGAACTGATAAATGAATTCAGTAAAGTTCCAGGATACAAAATCAACACACAAAAATCATTAGTATTTATATGCATCAAGCAGTGAACAATCTGAAACAGAAATCAAGAAAACAATCCCATTTAGAATAGCTACAAAAAATATAAAATACTGGAATCAATTTAACTAAAGAACTGAAAGATCTATACAAGGAAAACTATAAAACTCTGGTGAAAGAAATTGAAGAGGACACAAAAAAATCAAAAGATATTCTATCCTCATGGATTGGAAGGATTAATGTTGTTAAAATGACAATACTACCCAAAGCAACTTACAGATTAAATGTAATCCCTGTCAAAACATCAATGATATTCTTTAAATAAACAGGAACAAATCCCAAAGTCTACATGGAAAGCAATCCTGAGCAAAAAGAACAAAGCTGGAGGCATCACAGTACCTGACTTCAAAATATACTACAAAGCTGCAATAACCAAAACAGCATTGTACTGGCATAAAAACAAACACATAGACCAGTGGAACAGAATAGAGAATCCAGATATCGACAGTAGAGATATCCAGATATCTACACATTTACAGGCAATTCATCTTTGACAAAGGTGTCAAGAATGTACAATGGGGAAAGGACAATCTTTTCAATAAATGGTTCAGGGAAAACTGGATAACTACATGCAGAAGAATGAAACTAGACCCCTGTCTCTCACCATACACAAAAATCAAATTAAAATGGATTAAGACTTAAATCTAAGATCTGAAACTATGAAACTACTAGAAGAAAACATTATGGAAATGTTCCGGGACATACGTCTAGGCAAAGATTTTTCATGTAAGACCTCAAAAGCACAGACAACCAAAGAAAAAATGGACAAATGGGACCACATCAAGCTAAAATGCTTCTGCACATCAAAGGAAACAGTCAACAATGTGAAGAGTCAATCCACAGAATCAGAGAAAATATTTGCAAACTATCCATCTGACAAGGGATTAATAACCAGAGTATGTAAGAAGCTCAAAGAACTCAATAGCAAAAAAAGAATCCAATTAAAAAATGGGCAAAAGATCTGTACAGACATTTCTCAAAAGAAGGCATATAAATGGCCAAGAAGTATATGAAAACACAGTGAACATCACTAAGCATCAGAGAAATGTAAATCAAAACCACAGCGAGGTATCATCTTACCCCAGTTAAAATGGCTGTATCAAAAAGACGGGCAACAGCCGGTGCTGGTGGGGATGGGGAGCCAGGGGAAGCCTCGCACACTGTCGATGGGAATGCAAATTAGTACAGCCACCGTGGAGAACAGTGTGGAGGTTCCCCAAAAAACTAAAAATAGAACTACCATATGGATACATATCCAAAATAAACAAAATATATTGAATATGTAAAAAATATTGAAGAGATATCTACACTCCCACAGTTATTGCAGTACTATCCACGATAGCCAAAGTAGGGAATCAGTCTCAGTGCCCATCACTGGAGGAATGGATAAAGAAGACGTGGCATATGTACACCATGGAATATTATTGAGCCATAAAAAAGAACGAAATCCTGCCATTTGCAGCAACATGGATGGAACTGGAGGCCATTATTTCACAAAACCTGAAAGAAGCCAGGCACAGAGAGACAAAGACCACGTGTTCTCACTCACGGCTGGGAGCTAAGAAAGTTGCTCTCATGAAGACAGAGAGTAGGTTGGTGGTTACTAGAGGCAGCGAAGGGCGGGGAGGGGGATGAAGAGTGGAAAAAGAATGTAAATATATTTATTATCACTGAACTGCATACTTAGAAATGGTAAAGATGGTAAATTTTATGTGCATATTTTATCTCAATAAAAAAATTCAATAAAAATATTGCTTGTCTTATTGTCACTCCCTCCTTTCTTTCTAAGAATCCAGTTATATGCATGTTAGACATTTGGACTGTGTCCCAACATGTGTCTTCTACGCCGATCTGTTATTTTCATTACTTTCTGTCTCTGTGCTTCAGCTTGAGGATTTTTTATTCCTGTCTTTGAGCTCATGGGTCCTATCACCTGCTGTGTTCAGGTTGCCATTAAATTCATTCAGTGAATTCTTAATTTCAGATGCTATTTTTTTTCAGTTGTTGAATGTTTATTTGAATATTATAGATTCTAATTCTCTGTAGAAATTATCTTTTTATTCATTTTGTCTTTCTCTATATATTCTTTTTATATCGTATTTCTAATAGATATGTTTAAAGTCTTGCCTGATAATTCTAATAGCTAAATCATCTGTGTTGTAGTGTTGAGATAAATACCTCCACATCGAATTTTGTTTTTTGAGATAGGGTCTCCCTCTGTCATGTAGGGTAGAGTGCAGTGGCACCATCATAGCTCACTGCAACCTCAAATTCCTGGGCTCAAGTGATCCTCCCACCTCAGCCTCTTGAGTAGCTGGGACTACAGGCACATGCCACCATGTCTAGCTGGTTTTTGTAGATATAGGAGGTCTCGCTATATTTCCCGGGCTGGTCTCAAACTCCTGGCCTCAAGCAATCCTCCTGCCTCACCCTCCCAGAGCACTGGGATTATAGGCATGAGCTACCACACCAAAATGTGGTTTAAATGTCAAGACTGGTGACACCACACACACACACACACACCAAGAGGATATCAAAAGATTTGTTACATATGAGGACTTCTGGGGAGAGACTGGAAACTTCTCAAGAAGGTCCAAAAACTGGCTTTAGATAGCAGAGAAAGGAGACTGGCTTTGCTGGGCATAGGGAGTGAGGCTGAGGGTGAGGGTTTCCATGCATGGACCAGAGCTTGAATGGTTTGAACTTCTCGCTGGGGCTAAAGGCAGGAGCACCTGGGCATCCTTGCAAGTTGGCCCAGATGTAAGACAAAGGGAGGAGAAAGGGGCGGGGCTTAACAGCTGTCAGCACTCAAATATCGAAAAGAGAGTCAGGCTGGTCTGAGCGCAGTGGTGTTTACGAGTAATTAATCACAACCAGTTACAGATTCTTGTTCCTTCTCCACTCCCACCGCTTCAATTGACAGGAAGGAAGGAAAGAGAAAAAAATTAAAAACAAAAACGAGAAGCCAGACTCTTTACTACAATCCGTGCTATGGACTGAATGTTTATGTCTCCGTCTCCCCTCCCCCCAAATCCATATGTGGAAGCCTTAACCCTCAATGTGATGGTACTTGGAGGTGGGGTGTTTGGGAGGTGATTAGGTTTTAATGCAGTCCTAAGGGCAGTGCCTTGTGATGGGATTAATGTCCTCTAAGAAGAAAAAAAGACCATGTGCGCACACAGAGAGAAGCCAGGTATCTGTGAGCCAGGAAGCAGCCCTCACCAGGAACGAAATCTGCTGGCACCTTGATCTTGGGTTTTCAGCATCCAGAACTGTGAGAAATAAATGTCTAGTTTAAGCCTAAGGTCCCCAACCCCTAGTCCGCGGCCTCTAGGGACCAGGCCACAGAGCTCCGCCACCTCCCAACCTCAGCTCCCAGCCCCCACTCCGGGTTGTGGAAAAATCATCTTCCATGAAACTTAGGAACAGGCCACACAGCGGGAGGGGAGCGGCCAGCAAGCACGCGAAGCTTCGTCTGTATTCACAGCCGCTGCAGCCGCTCCCCATCGCTCGCATCACCGCCTGAGCTTCCCCCCAGCCCCACTCCCCGTCCATGAAAAAACTGTCCTCCATGAATGTGGTCCTGGTGCCAGAAAGGTTGGGGACCGCTGGTTTAAGCCACCCACTCTATGGTATTGCATTACAGCAGCCTGAGCTGACTCAGACAAACTTATAATTTGTAAGTTTGTTTCTAGTGTATTTTTTTCCTGTGTTTATTAGGCAAGTTTTCCTACTTCTTCACACATAATTTTTAAATTGAATTTCAGACATTATGTATCAAGGAATCCTAGAACTTAAAGTCATTACTGTTTGTCTGTAGCACGGAGTCTCCGTCTTCTAGTATGCAGACAGGCTGAGGGCTGCTCATCCCAATCCAGTCAGGAGTTGAGCCAGGTGGCAGCTGGCCTCTAGTGCCCGTCAGTCCACCTCTGGAGTCAGGTGTCTCAGGATGAGGTATGTCATGTGTTTCTTTCCTTCTGGTAGGATCTTATCTCCCAGCACCATGAGACTGCAAGGTTCAGCTTCCTTCCCAGGCCGGCCCCTCCTGAGTTTGTGACTGTGAGACTGGCCTTTGTCTTCTTGGCCTTGAAAGTTCTGCTCCTCAGAGATTCTGAGCTTAGCTCTGTTGACTCCCTCCACATGCAAGCAAAATATCTGGCAAACGTCTGCAGGAGGATACTTATGACCTGCTCCTTGAAGGCCTTTTCCTCTGGTTGCATTTTTCCTCCCAAGGACAGAAAACGTCCTCAATAGCCCAGCGCCCCAGCATCATCCTATCCCCCCAGCATTCAGTGTTCCGTGGGGACAGCTGGCAGTGAGTTTGGGGCTCCATTACTCCCAGTCAGCCAGGCCAGCCCACATGGCTGCCAAAAACCCTGCTACTGTCTCCTGTCCCTCATAGGCCTCTCTGCCTACAGCAAGGCCAACATTCAGTCAGCAAATGACCTCATGGGAGAAAAGGACCAGTAATGCCAACTCACTCCCCTAGAAAGAATTCTCCCATCCCTGGAACTTTAGTTCCAGCTTGCCCATTTAGCTTCCGCAGATCTCCAGTGTCTTTTAAATACATTTAATGTAATCTAGCCAGTTTTTTCCCCAGATGACACAGTATAAGAAGAAGTTTGCTGCTACCTATTATATTCTACCCCAAAGTGGAATGCCTCTGGCTGCTTCATTTTCACTGCTGTCCATCATAGGACTATCCCTATGTAGGAGGGAGAAATGGATGAATGTGGTCAACACAAGAATACAATTTAGTAGACGCTTTAGCTAGGTAAATAACTCCAGTGGATTTACCAAATATTTTTCCTTTCTCAATCATGCTATGGAATTAATGCCTTCCTCCCATACCAGGAGATTTGAATTTTAAGACTCTGGTGGCTCAAACAATATGAAACCCAACAACATGATTGTCAGTGGTGGTGTTTCAGCCATCTGCAATGAGTTGAAGGGTGAAAAGGTATGTATGGGTGTAGGACCTTATTGTCATCCTTCACATCTTTCTTGTCCAGTAACTGCTGCTTCCATCTGTTCCCCAGGCGAGCTCAGGATCTGAAGGAACAAAACAACCGACTGAAAGAGCGAGTTTGGAGTCATGCCCTTGTGTTACCTCAGGCAAGTTCTCTATCCTCTTTGAGTTTAGATTTGCTCCTCTGTAAAATAAGGCAAATAATGCCTACCTCCAAGGGCTCTTGTGAGAATTATGTGAGATGTAACGTACCCCCAACACAGGAAACAATCAATACATTGCTCTTATTGGTCTCCATTAGTCTTTAGTTTATCTCTGCAAAATTAGGATGAGGCCAACCTTACAGAGTTATTTTGATGCTGTAGTTAAATGAGACCATAGAAGTGAAGAGATTTCCAAATATAAAATGTTGTACAAAAGGAATATTCCATGCCCATGTCAGTGGTGACTCTTTTGCTGACTGAATCAAGTGACTAATCTCATGCCAAAGGTCGTCCTGATTAATTTTTGTTCCTATGGCGTCTTGGCTGTCAGTGCTATCCTAAATTCCACCATGTCTTCAAAGAGCAGGCGAGTGCCACCTTCCCGGGAGCGTCCCCTGAGCTGACCAAGCCAGTACCTACCGTGGTGGTCCCTCAGTGCACCCTCAAGACACAATCAGCTGTTGTCATGCATCTATCACTGGGATAAGCTCGCCATCCCCATTAGGGTGCCACGGGGGTGCGGTGCTTGGGATCACACACAGGAGCAACCAAATCCCGCCTCCGCAACGTACTAGCTGTTGACTGTGGGCAAGTCCCTTAACCTTCGGCCATCACTTTGCTCATCTGTAAACAGGGAAAAATGCCTGCTTTGCAGGATTGTTTAAGGACTGAATGAAATAACAATGGGAAGTCTGCGGTGCTTGGGAGATATTCAGTAAATGGCAGCTGTCCCTGGGCGTGCCCTGGCACCTCCCGCCCGGGTGCCTAGCCCTGTGCTGGGTCAGAGTCAGATCCTCCCACACTTTCCCGGCTCTCTGCCCTCTGCCACTGCTCACCCTGAAGACGGCTCCTCTGCTGCCCTCCACCTCCCGGGCAGCAGGGGGCGCCGCGGTCAGGCAGCAGCGGGGGAGGGCTCGCGCGAGCCAATGAGAGCGCGGAGGGCAGCGGGCGAGCCAATGGGAGAGGCGGGGCGGGGCCGGGGCGGGGCTCGTGCGCTCTCTGGATGCGGGGCGCGTCCGGCCTCAGGCCGGGCGGCTCTTTCATGGCCCGCTCGGGCAGAGCGCCAAGCCGGCCACCCGCCCCTCCGCGCCGCGCTTCCCAGCCCCGGGGAGCGGGAATAAATTAGGCTATTCTTAGTAATGCCTGAAAAGGAGCCCTTTCTGTCTACTTAGAAAGACAAAGTTGTGCCGGTCTCTAGTTCTCAAACCCAAACAGCAGTTATGTGGGTCGCCAGATGCTGCGGGTGGGGCCCGCGCAGCCGGGGTCTGGGCGCCCACAGGGGCCTCGTGGGCGGGAGCCTGCTCTGCCCCGCTGTGGCGAAGAGAGAACCTGCGGAGTCGGGACGAACCCGGGTGCCGGCCGAAGGGGGCTCCAGGCTCCAGCCCTCCCCTTGGCTGCGCCCCTGCACGGGCCTAAGGAGGGCCCAGGGCGCGGCGGGCGCGGCCTCTGCACACCTCAGAACCTCCAGAACCTCCGGTAGCCCCGCCGGCGCTCAGGCCCGCTCGCCCACCTCTGCCTCCACCTGCCCGGCACCCCCACCTTCTGGACTCCTGTTGGCTCCTCAGACAGCCCTCCGCCACTTCCCTTCACCTGCAGGGGAGCTCCTCCCCATCATTCTCCATCACTCTGCATCCCTTTGCGGGCGTATCTCAACATGCAATCGTTAATTCATTTGTTTGCGGTCTACTCCCCAACCAGGTGTCAGCTCCAGCAAGGTAGGGACCATGCGGTCTTGTTCACAGGTGTATCCCCTGGAGCGTAGTAGACACTCAGCAAATACATGTGGAACGAATGAATGGACCCAAAATATGGTATTAGGTGCCCCAGACCCTTCTGGAACCATTCTCGTTGCTAATTGATGAATAGGACCAACAGCCTTATTCTCCACAGCCACCTCAAGGAAACTCCATCCTTGGTGGGGAGGGAATGGGGGGCCCTTCTCCTAGACCCCAGGCTGTGTAAGGCTGCGGTCCACACTGGCCTGTGTAGCTCTCACACACACCTAAAAGGAAGATGAGCTCCTGCCAATATCTCAGGCCTGGAGAATTTTCTAGAGCCCTCATGGCCTAGATGCTCAGAAATCCCTGAATATCATCCTGATATTTTATTGCGTTAGAGGATCCACACTTGTCAAATTAACAAAAATGACCTTTATATATTGAGTGCCTGTGATGTTCCTGTAGCAGACATATTCCCCACATTGACTATAACCTCTATGGAAATGCCACAAAGTAAGTGATTCACCTCATTTATAAGGACTCTGCCACACAGAGAGGTGAACTGACTTACTCAAGGTCACACAGTGAAACCAAAGCTCAGTGGCCTGCTCTGTAGTAAGCTGTCCCCTCCAACCTGCTGGCTAACCCTCTCACATGGGAGTCACACCGCAGGCCCTGGAGACAGAAGGTCTGCCCTGCCTGACCAATGACTCAGGGAACTGGATGATGAAAAAAAAATCTCAGAAAGGTGACATCCTGGATTGGGTGGTACCTTTGGACCTAAGCATCACATTTGGGATTTGCTCATTTATTCCTTCATCTTACAAGTATTTGTTGAGTGTCTGCTATGTGCTAGCAATGCACAAGACAGCATGGTCCCTACCTGGCCTGGCCAAGGTGATACTGTGGCTGGAGAATAAACCATAAGTGGGCGAATAAATAATTACATATTGGGGTGAACACTATACGGGAAATACACAGGATGACAGGACACATTGGGGTGGGGAGAGAGGGCTCCCAGCAGAGCTGTGGCCCGGAAGGCCTGACCAAGGTGCTGAGGGCTCTGTAGGGACAGGGCCTAGTGAGGGTCTGCACACTCGCTCCTGAACTTCAGAATCACACCTGCGGAGCTCGAGCCCCCGTGCTCAGGAAGGAGAATCCAGGCGAGGCCACATCACAAGACTGGAATGTTTGCCGCTCCTCCGCCCACATGCCTCCTCGGCCCACCACCTTCCCACAGCACCCACCACCTCCCACACCTCCCCTGGGCTTCTTTATTTATTTTACCACATCTGAGGAGTTTTTAATGGGGGAAAGGGTCTAGTAATGGGGTTGTTTGAGGACAAGGAAATGAGCCACTTGCTGTGATGAATGTTCTTGAAAAGCAATTTATTTTTTCATGGGTAGCTCGCTGGGCTTGGGAACAAAAGTGCTTTGGCTGCCTATCAAATATTAACAGAGGCTAACTGTTTTTTCAGCATTTCTCTTTCCCCGCACACGCTCACCCGCGCCTCTCCCTATGCATGACAGAAATGACATCAGGTTCAAGGGCTCCCTGGGGTCCCCTCTGACGATAAAGTGGCAGCTGCTTTTGTGGGCCCTGGGACCCTGTCCCTTGCCCTTCTCTGCTCATTCTCTCGCAGACAGCTACTACTCCTGGGACAGTCTCCCTCTCCTGGTGGGAGGAGCGGGAGTGGGTCCCAGGGCATCAGAGCTCGGGTGGGAGCCCTGAACATCTCAATGCTGCCCTTAGCAGCCAGGAGCCCACTCGTGGCCTCCCCACAGTCAGCAAGAGGGGACATAACCCTGCACCTTTGCCCCTGGACTTCAACTGCATCCCCCACCGCAGCTGCCATATTCACATCAGGAGGCAGCTCTTCCCCAGCTGTGCTCACGCCCAGCGCCTCGTACCCACGCAAAGGGGCTCCCAGGCATCATGGGAGTAGGGAAGATCTCTCATACGGCGGTGCCAGAGAGCCACTGATACTCCTAACAGTCCACTGGAACCCTGCTTTTGCTAAATGATGGTTGTGCTTGGCTATCTGGGGGAGTCCTTTAAATCGCTGGGAGATATGACAGCTAAAGCAAAACAAAGGATTAGGTTTCCAGCTGGCCCTTCACAGTACTGGTGAAAAATTACAGTGTCTGAAACTTACTGTTAGGAGAGTCTGAGTTTTAATGGTGATTCCGGGAAGCCAGGAGTCTCCTGCTATTGTGAGTCCTGCAAGGAAGACCAGTGGAAACCCTGCCTCTCTCCCTGCTCATCTCTGATGAAGGGGAACTTACCAGAAACAAAAGGCCAGCTGCGGATGGCTCTAGGCCTGGACAGGAAAGCAGACATCCCTGTCCAACTACATTAGAGATGTATTTGGAAATGTGACTTTTCTTCTGTGACAGAGGGATTTGGGTTTGTTCTCCTGGAAGAGTAGTGGCATTTCTAATCTCGGCACTTATGGAACAGAAGCCTTTATCTTCCATAAAAAGGACTTCAGACAAGTAGCAAGGAGTGGACTTCCTTTTGCCCACTCTGATGACCCCAATTCTGGAGGTTGGACATGTCACTGTGGGCTGAGGCCCCCAAATCTAGCTTCTGATCGTGGCTGCAAAGGCAGGACATATTCTCTTCCTTCCAAGCCTGGGGCATCTAGGCTCCAGGGGTCATCCTCCAATGAATGAGCTTAACCTCTTGGTATTCACATACTTGTTCAGTCCTCCCCCTTGTATGTGCTCATCTTGTGACTAGCTTTTGACTAACACGATGTCTTGGAAGTGACACTTGTGACTTTCAAGGCTATGTCATAAAAAGCTTTGCAACTCCTGCCAGGGTCTCTTTGATCACATGTTCTGGAGGAATCCGTGCCCCATGTAAAAAATCTAACTACCTTGAGTTGACCACGCTGGAGGAAGTCTTCCAGTCCAACAGGCCAATGATTTCAAGCAGTGATTTTTAAACTTCTCAGCTATCCATTGGAAATCATAATTAGATCTCAGATATGTAAAAGACACGAAAGCACAGTTACTCTCTTTTCGAAAAGGTGAGAGGCCTGACCAGGTTCTCTTTCTGCCATGAGCCCCTGCCCAGCCCCTGGGAAGTGATGAGATCTCCACCCGATCTCCACTCTCCCCCACCCTCACTAAAGGAGACCACAACAAACTTTCTTTATTCACATTCCTCTGGTCTACAGAGTATTTTGGCCACACCTGGAGTTGTGCCCAGATGCTTAAAGGTTAGAACTCTGAGGACCTTCCCTTTTCAACAGGTAGGAGAGGCCCCGGTTGGTCCCAGCACTCATGTCCTCTGTCTTCACTGCTGGGCAACACTCCGCCTTCCTTCACCGAAGGACATCAGGGTCATGGTCCAGCAAGCCTTCCTGAGATGCTAAAACATCTTTTCTGCCAAGAGACATTGTGATCAGCCTCTGCTTCAAGCCCACCTTTTTGGTGGAGAAGGAAGCAAGTATATACAAGCCCTGCTGTCCTAATGGAGAAACGAGGTCCAAAGAGGTTCAAGCTCTCAATGAAGCAAGAGTAGAGACTTCTCCGGCCCCAGTCCAAGCCTGTCCTCACAGAGGCATCAGCCACCGCCCACAAGGAGATGATGGCAGTGGGCTTGAACAGAGGGTACACCTCTCTCTTCCAAGGCCAAGCCAACCTGGACCTCAGTTCTTCCCCAGACCTTGCAGGGTCAGAGAGACTCAATGTGCCCCTCCCTCCCTGGATTATCCCAGGTGATGCTGGAGGCCGTGAGCTCCTCCAGGAGCTGGCGATTGCCCCCCAGCCAGGGCCCTTCCCATGGAGACAGTATGTCCTTCATAGATCTTGTCCCTTTTTATCCTTATCACCAAATCCCCCCAAACCCTGTTTTGCTCCTCATGCTGCCTTCATCTGAGGGAGAGCGAGGACTTGCATAATAAGCACTTGACTCATCTCCAAAGCCAAGGTTCGTTCCAATGGCTTTGACTTTCAACCTCTCCACATCTCCTTGAAAAGATGAACCGCGCTTTTGTACCACAGGACATGCCAGGAATAGCTCACATCGAGTGCTTTCGGGAGGGGGTGCTCGTAGGAAGAGGCTGCGGGTCAGCAAGACAGCTCCGAGGACCCATTAAGATGATGGACGCTTTTTTCCATGGTGCTTGGGCAAGACGTTGAGCTTCATTACTCATCTCTCTTCTGCAGGGAGGTCACGATGTGAGGAGGGTGTCCTGTGCTCTCTGGCTGGGGCACAAGCTCTGGGGACCACACTCACATCCTTGGGAACAAAGGATGTGGAAGCAGGACTTCAGGAGGCTGTAACTCCAGAGGGCCCCCTGTCTGCTCAGTACATCCCTGCCTGAAAGCAGGGCCCAGGCAAAACGGACGCAGGTCCCTTCCAGGCCATCGCAGCAAGTCATGACATCTCTCCTTCTCTTCTCCCCCAAACTGGAAGATTCTTCCAACAGTCTGCAACTTCCTATCATCAAGGGAAAACTCCCAAAGGCAAAGCCAGATTTCTGACCAATTTAGAAATGTCTGAGCACATCACATGAGCAAAAATAATAATAGCCACCAATTACCTAGTTGCTATAATGACCACGCACTATACCAGGTGTTTAACCCCACTTGCAAAGTAGGTTTGGCCATCTCTCTTGTCCAGAGTCTTGAGAAGTAATGCTTGTCTGGTTCCAAAGCCCACCGTGCTCCTTACATGAGTGACACTACCCATGTGGTTTGGAGGGTCGGAGTTTGCTGGGACAGAAATAAAGAGGCCAGGTTTGAGGCCTGGGAGGAGCTGGGTCAGGCCTGAGCTGAATAACAGGGGTGGATGACTCCTATGCCTCCCGGTGGGATTTCCTGCCTGGCCTCCAGGCTGGGGCGAGGCCCAGGCAGGGGTGGGGGCTGTCAAGACTGGGTGGGTCCTTGGGAGGCACTCAGCACACCCTTCCATGACCAGTGGGGGAAGGGGATTAGGAGGTGAGGACCTGCTATGCCCCAGGACTGCCCCCACCAGATCCTGGTGCTCCTTACAGAAAGCCATGAGATGAGTGTTGCATCACCCATTTCACAGATGGGGAAATAGAGGCTCAGCAGGGTCATAGGACCCAAAAAGTCATGCAGATTCTACCCCAGACCTGCTGTCTTCAAGGACTGTGCTTTCTTCCGGCTGGAAAGAGCCCAGTTTTGCCCAACCCGCTGGGCAAAGGGGCCCAACCTGCTGATGACCATGGTTGGCTATTGCATTCTTGGGCCACTGACCAAACAGGCCCGTACCATACCTGCCTCATCCCCCAGTCACCTTTAGGATTGTATGGGACCACATCTGTATGATGATTATTAAAAAGAACAATTTATAATGCTCTCATCATCCAGAAATGGCTTTGGCTGCTGTTCTTGAATATTTCTTTTTTCCCCCCTCCACTCCTGAAATATTATAATTATCCTTGTTTACACTATCGACTGGCTTTTTAAGGTCTTTCTGTGTAAATACAGCAAAGATAAAGTTCAGCCAAACTCCCGCCTGAATTATTCCAAACCTGAAATGCTGAGGGGTCAGCCTGAATGGGCTTTGACTGTACCTCGAGTCGCCAAGAGAAGAAGAATACATTACCCCTGACCTTTCCAAGAAGAACATGACGGTCGAGCCCCGTCCACTGGGAAACAGTCCGATAGGACGAGCCTTTCCTGTCCCCCGCGGGGCCCTGTCAGAGCCTGGGGATGAGCTCGGGCTCTGGAAAGGTCTGTGCTAGGCATCTGCCGTCACAGCCCAGGGCACAGACTTGCCTGGTCGGAACCAGCAGGCTCCCTGGCCCTCTGCTCCGTGTTGGGTTTGGCAGGGAAGCCCCAGCAGGGGCGGGAGGGAGGAGATTGAGACTGGGGTCTTTATTTCTCTGGGGCTCTCTGCTAGCTGCTCCCAGGGCCAGCAATCCTCTCCCATCCCCAGGCTTCTGTGTGGAAAGGGCCCCGCTTGCTACAGTCTCATGGCACTGTGCCTTTCCTTGAGGTCTCCCCACACCCTGCCCAGGCCTTTGTACATGGTCCCTCTGTGAGACTCCGCCACTGCGTGAGCCATCAGTTTCCTGACCCAGGTCGGTTTTTACCCAGGGAGCGCTGATAGTAACAAGGGCAGCTGCCATTTGCTGTGAGTCTTCCGTGGGCCAGCCACTTGCCCTGGGTAGTCTGTATCCGTCTTACAGCAACCCCTGGAGGAAGGCATCCCTGCCTCTCTGAGGAGGAAGCCAAAGTGATGGAAGCTGAGTAACGTGCAGTGGCATGCTGGCTCCTGGGGGTACAGGATTCAAGTTAGGCGCGGAATTTTCAGAAGCCTGAGCACTGTCCGCTGAGCCGCATTGCCTCCTGGTGGGACCATGGGCACCCGGGCAGGCTCAGGAGGTCCAGGAACAGCTGCCACCCCTGTTCTCTGCCCTCCTTCCCTAGCACCAAAGTGACTCCTACTTCACCTCGAGCCTCCTGACCACCTGGGTCCTCCCCAAAGACTGGGGCCAACTTTGCTCCTGCCAGTGCTGAGGTTGGGCCCATCGCATGTCTCTCGCTCTTGCCATCCAGCTCCAAGCTGCTCTTCAAACTCAGAGATACCTGAGCCCAGTGTCTCAGCCCCTGCCTGGGCCTGCGCCGCCATCCACGTCTCACATGAGCTTCCAGGCAGTCCCTCTGCTCACGGATCCCTCCTCCTCCTCCTCCTCCACTCCTGCCTCCATTTCACACGATCGTTCACACGTTCCTGACAGAGGAACAAAGAAAGAAATACAATGACCTGCTTTTTAGACAAGGAATAAGGATGATTACCTGTAGAGTAATCCACACGAAGGAAATCAGCACTGTTGAAATCAGCACTTGAGCGAGAAAGCACAACTGACCAACAACTAAATTTACCTTCTTGTGTTTAGATCCATTCAATGTGACCCAAGGACATTAGACTTGGTAGAAATAATGGTGCACGCACACGCGCACACACACACTCTCACACGCACACACACGCACGCACACACTCACACTCACAGTGGCAGAAGCTATCACCAGCAAATTATAAATGGACAAAAATGAGATCTATGAACTAGTTATAAAAGTTAAACAGAAAAGAACTTATTTGATGAAAATCACTTCAATAGACTATCAAAAGGAAAAAACAACAGAAAGGGTCATTGTACTGTATTTAAAAACTAAAATTAAATTGGCACGGCATAAAAAGGAACAAAAATAATGTCTTTTGCAGCAACTTGGATGGAACCAGAGACCATTGTCTTAAGCGAAGTATCTCAGGAACAGAAAAACAAACACCACACGTTCTCTCTAATAACTGGGAGCTAGTCGATGGGCACAGGGGGCACAAAGAGATGTAAAGGACGTGGGAAATCAAGAGGGGGAGGGGAGGGGAGGGGAGGGGTAGAAACCTACCTGTCGGGTACAGTGAGCACTGCTCGGTGATGGGCACACTGAAAGCCCCGACTTCAACATTATAAAAGGTAGCCATGCAACAAAAACAGTTGTACCCCCTCAATATTTTGAAATTTTAAAAAAATTAAATTGGTGCGGTTTTGGTCAGAAAAGTTTCTCAATGAGATTTCATCCAGGTTGGCATAATCCTGTTAAAATGCAAATATTTGAGCGGTTTTAGGGTCACAACATCCTTGGTATCAAAGGGGCAGAGCCAGCAGGGTAAGGACGTCGCCCTGCAGCCAGTGCAGCCATGGGCCCGCCGGTACCTGCAGCGCCACTCGCAGTCCCAGACCTCGCCCCAGCCAGTCCCCGATCTAGGCGGGGCCCAACGTCCCACCGCCTGACTCATGTCCCCTTCCCAGCCCCTCTCGGCCTCGCCTCCTGGTGTAGGGCTGGGACCTTCCCTCTCTTCCGTGGTTAGGGTTCGAGCCTTCTCTTGGCTTCTCACTGCTCACCTCCCCAGGCCCAGACAAGCCCCAGTGACCACAGTGACCTCAGCCCAGGAAGCATCATTCCACCAACTTCACCACAGCCCGGCAAAAAGGACCGAGACACTCATCACTGTCCCTAGAAAACTCCTGGGTCCTCGTGCAAACAAAATTCCCAGGGGCCCAACCCAGGCACCAGAGCTCCAAGGTAGGACCAGGCAGACTCATTAGAACATCCGCAACAACAAAGCTAAATGTCTTGAGTATCTACCATGTGTCAGACATTCTTAAGTGCACCACATGTGTGATTTCTACACCTCGAATCAATCCTGCGGGGCAGGTACTAACCCCTTCTTGCGAAGAAGTAACTGGGGCTCAGACGGTTTGAACATCCAAGGTCACTCGGTTATTGAAAGGGAGAGATGAAATTTCAGCTCCTACCTAGCTGGATTCTGAGGGCCATCATGACCTCTGTCTCCTCTGGTGAGGCAGATTCCTGCTGAGAACCACCAGGAAAGCTATAGAAATAGAAAAGAGACATCTGTTAGAAAGCTTCAGAGAGCTCCCAAACGGTGAGCAATTGAGGTGCCGCGATCTGGGAGCAGGGAGAAGCCCAGCATGCTGTTTCCTGTGTGAGGTCGCCTTCCTCCCGCAGCCCCTGAAGAAATCGAGGGCACAGATGAGAGGCTGATTTGGGCTTTTGGCAGATTCACGGGGGTCTGGAACAAATGCTGGAATTCAGGGCCCGCATCCCAGGCTTCCAATGAGACCCAAAGGGCTACACCCTAACAGTAAGCGTGAACCAAACACACCTCCTACTGTCACTGAGCCTGAAGCCCAACATGTGATTGGATGAAGGTGATCTGGGATTGTAGGCCCCTAGCCTGGTAGGCCGCCAGACCCAAGCATAAATCCTCTCTTAAACATTGTAACATCATCCACAGTTTCAAATTAAACTATAGTGCTTAAAATACAATGTCTAGCATGAAATAAAAAATAATGAGCATTCGAAAAGACCAGATGATATAACCAAAAACTAGGAGAAAGAAACAGGCAATAGAACAACAGGCCCACAGGAGATCCAAATAGTGGAGTTATCAGACACAGACTTTACATTCCTGTTTAATATCCTGTTTAATAAGTAAAGGACAAAATTAAAATTTCAGCAGAGAATATAAACCATGAAAAATTGAAATTCAAAAACAGAAAACAAGAAATTGAGAACTTGATGGATAGATGCAAGAGCTAATTAGGCACAGTTGCAGAAAGGATTAGTGAACTGGAAAATACATCAGAAGAAAATACGCAAAGTTCAATGAAAGAAAAGGATGGGGCAAATGGAAAAGAGCATAAGAGACATGGCTGTGGGGAGGATGCCACGCCTCTAACTGAAATCTCAGAAGAGAAGGAGAGTGGAGCAGGACCTCATCTAAAGAAGGAAGAGATGAGAATTTTCCCAAGTGTGTGTTCTTCCCATTTAATCCATTCCAAACAATTCGAGTTTCTCAGTTATTTTGTCTTTGCCATCTTCATTCTATTTCCCATCATTTTTTCTTGCTAATTGCTGCTTTTAAAGACTAATTATGGGCTGGGCACAGTGGCTCATGCCTGTAATCCTAGCACTCTGGGAGGCTGAGGTGGGAGGACCACTTGAGCTCAGGAGTTTGAAACCAGCCTGAGCGAGAGCAAGACCCTGTCTCTACTAAAATAGAAAAATTAGCCAGGCAACTAAAAATAGGAAAAATTAGCCAGGTGTAGTGGCACGCACCTGTAGTCCCAGCTAACTTGGGAGGCTGAGGCAGGAGGATCACTTGAGCTCAGGAGTTTGAGGTTGCTGTGAGCTAGGCTGATGCCATGGCACTCTGGCCCAGACAACAGAGTGAGACTGTCTCAAAAAAATAAAAAGAATAATTATGATTCAGAAATTGGCCACATGCAACACAAGTGAAACAGTAGGCAGCATTTACTGGGGACTCTGGGGAATTGGAAAGGGATGATCCCTTTTCCCCTGGACAATAGAATGTGAGGTCTGGAACTATAGCAGCTATTTTGTGAGCATAAAAGAATAGCCTTGGGAGGAAGGTGATACCATAGACAGAGAGAAAGTGGGTCCTGCTCTCATTAGATCACCCAATTAAGGCATAACCTGAAGCCATCAGCCCCCCACCCCTGACCACCCCCCCCACACACACACACACAACTTTCTGACTTTTGGGACATTTCCTTTTAAGCCAGTTTGACTCAGTTTGCGATCACTTGCAACCAAAACAACCAGTGATATAAGATATTGGAAACAAATTTGTTTTCCAGAAAATGTGATGCAATTTATAATCTACCCTACAGTGTATGCAAGGACATTTTCCTCACCCTGATATTTAGTATTGTCACTTTAAAATCTTCTATTGATAGGAAAAAAAACAAGATTTTGTCTTTAGTTTTAATTCATCTATTTTTGATTTCCAGTGGGCTTGAATTTTTAATGTGTTTATCAACGTTTGAATGTCCTCTCTTTTGTTGCTTTATTATGGCTACAATTTACTAAGACCTCGGTTTCTCCATTTCTTTTTTTGCTTCCATTGTTCAATTTAATTCAAAAGAACAAGTGGGTTATTTTACAAACCTAACCAGGGCCAGGGTCTGCGCTGCAGGGGACAGGGCCACAGGACTGAGTGGCGCAGGCCTCGGTGCTGCAGGGTCTGACCCTCTAATGACGGTGGGCAGACGAAGATGCAAATATCTGGAAGAGATATGAGGCTACTAGGTGAATACTAGGACTCTCTCAGATTTTACGATCTGAAATTATTTTCACCATCTAATTTTGTGATTTCTTTGTATTTTTTCTTTGCTTATTTTTTCTCTTTCTATGCCTTCATCGTGTTGATTGAGTTCCCTTTGCTCCTCCTTGCTTCCCATCCCACTGGTTTGAAAGCTATACGTTCTATATTCCCGTTATTTTAGTGCTAGCCCACTATATTTTAACATGCATGTCTATGGCTAATCGGCGTCTCTATCCTTCAGCCAAATGATATGTGGACTTTACAATTATTCAACTTTAATTAACCATATAACTTTTTTATTTTTTAGAAAGAGTCTCACTGTGTTGCCCAGGCTGGAGTGCAGTGGCCTGATCACAGTTCGCTACATCTTCCAACTCCTGGGCTCAAGCGATTCTTCTACCTCAGCCTCCCAAGTAGCTAGGACTACAGGTGCATACCCCTACACCCAGCTACTTTTTAAATTTTTTGTAGAGATGGGGTCTTGCTATGTCGCCCAGGCTGTTCAACATTTTTCATGTTATAGTTGCATAGTATTTCACCTTCACCTTCAGCTGACTTTTAACCCCCTCCCAGAAATTAGTACTTTTTTTTACTGTAAATATTTATTTAGAGTTACCAACATGCTTACTAAGTTCTTGCTTACTTTGCTACCTGTATCACACCCTTTCTTTCTGGATTCAATTTTGTTCTTACTAAAGAAAATCCTTTACTGATTCTCAGAGGAGAGGCTGTGAGTAATACACCCATTCAGCCTTTGTTTGGAAAAATTATGTCATCCTCATTCTGGAATGGTTGTTAGCTGGACAGCAATGGTCTTCAGTTCAGATCTTCAGTTCTGTGATGATTTTATCCTATTGTCTCCTGGCAACAGTTGTTGCTGCTGAAAAGTCTGCCGTCAGCTTCATTATCATCTCTTTTTCACTGCTCTGTCTCTTCACTCTGTCTGCTGTGTCGGCAGTTTTATAATGATGTGTCTGGGTGTGGAATTGTTTCTATATTACCTGTTTGTATCTTGATGTACTTCTTCAGTCTTTCTTAGCTATTCCCTCATTCTGGAGAGAATATGTGTCTGGACCATCTCGTTCCATCCACCAGTCTCTTAACATCACTGTCATACTTTCTATCTCCTTATCTTTGTGGTGCAGTTTTTTAAGGTCTACATACCAAGTCCCCACTTCTCTCTTCAGCCATATCTAATCATCTCTGTAACTGATCCACTGGTTGTTAACATTAATCATTACATTTTCTATTTCTTGAAATCTGTTTGATTATTGTTTGAATTTGCCTTTTATTATATTATATTTTTTAATGTTTTAATTATGTTTATTTTACATTCACTTTTTGTTCAAATCTTGTTCAATTCTAGATTGTTCAATTATTTCTAGTTTTGGAATGGGAATATTTTCTTTGCTGACTCTATTCAAGACTGTCTTAATTGTAAGGGACAGAAAAGGCCACATAAACAGACCTAAGAAAAAGAAAATTAATTGGCCCCAAAACTGAAAAGTTCAGAGTTATAGCTGCTTTTAGTCAATTTAATTTAGGACCAAAATTCAGGGCCTAATTTCTCTCATTTTTGATCCCTTGGGTCCATGTCCCCTGTGCTGGCTCTGTTCTCAGAAAGATGACTCCTCATGGTGACAAAAGAGCTGCAGAAGCAGACACTCTGCCATGCCTTCAGATTCAAATGTGGCCAGCAAAAGAGGATCTCCTTTCCAATAGCTCCCCTAAAAGTCCAAAGATAGACTCTGATTGGTCTAGTTTAGATCACATGCCCATCTCGACACCAATGACTGGTCGCGAGAATGAGATATGCTATCTGGCCTGATCTGGGGTGGAGTTCCATCAGCTCACCTGGTACAGAGGAAGGGGGGTTGCCAAATGGGCCACTGGAGAAAGAAATGATGAGGGATGCTGAGGAGACTTATCTGATTCACAAGTCCCCCCCGCACCATATCCCCTGCACACTCACACGCGCGTACACCAAGATGACTGCCCCGCAGCAGCTCCACCTCTTGCCTTGATAGATGAGCAAGCCTGGCCCAGAAAGCCCCTTTCCCAGAGGTTCCCAGAATCCCTGGGGCTTATTCTCTCTGGCTGGATTGGCTCTCAGGCTTTTCCCCGAACTCAACGTGGCCAATCTGCTGGGCTATGCCTAAGTCACGTCCCTCCCCTGGAGCCAGGGGCAGGGGCAACGTCATAGAGCCACACAGTCTGAAAGCAGAGGAAGGACTGTCCCTAAGGAAAATGAGGTGCTTTCACTAGGGAAAGGGGGTGGATGCTGTCTAGCAGGAAAAGTTGCTGTCCACCCATTCCAAAAGCCAGCTCCTTCCTGCTGGGCAGCTCAGCCAGCCAAGCTCCGATCAGCCTCCCGTTCAAAATTTCTTCATGCCATGGACACTTCATGGTCTCTGATATCTTCTACCAAGATTTGTTTTGAAACTTTCGTGTAATTTCAGCCTGTATCATCTTCTAGAGTGGTGAGCTACAAAATGTGTCATCCACCCTCTAAAGAAGCGCTCTGCTAGTTAGCGGCCATCGTTAATTTCCATTAGCACCTCTCTGGGACTCCCTGGTCTAGAATCTGATGGGTTCCATGGTTCTCTGATCAAACGCCTTCATAATTCTAGACCTCAGGCACGCCCCTCCTTTCCAGTGAGCCCTCGTCGTTTCAGTCTGTCCCCAAGGCACAGGCCATCCTCCCAGACTACTGGCCTTTGGCTGGTACCTTCTCTGGCATGACTCTTCACTGTGTTGTCACATAGACCCTGCCACTTAGAAGCGGCAAGACCTTTAGTGAGTTACTCAAGTTCTCTGAGCCTCAGTTTCTTCACCTGCAGGATCAAGATAATGATGTTCACCTCCCAGCTCAGAGCATCTGGCTCAGTTAGTCCTCCGAACATGCACTCTCCCTTCCCTGCTCTCACTCACAGCTCCCTGCTCAAGGCTTTACTGCTCCTTGGCCACTGGCCTGCCTGTGACAGCTGGTAACTGACCGATCCTTGGCCTCTGGTCCTCAACAGCCACAGGCCTTTGCTGCACTATAACTCCGCACCTGACTCTCGACTCCTGCTCCATGACTCTCTCCCCCGCCCTGAGATTCCACCACTGGCCCATCCCCTCCTGTGACTCCTGCCACAAACCCCAGGTGTGGGTGCAGCACCACTGGAACGTGCTCGGGGGAGAAGCAAGAGCTGGGGACAGGTGACATGGAAGAGGCGATGCCACGTTGTCACAAAATAAACAGAAATGAGTCTAGAGTTTCACAATCCATGTAGCTGGTTTCATGGATCTTTGACAGTTCTTTCATGTCACTGACAGTGGCAAGCTTTTTCCCCTGGGAAGTTAGGGGGCATGTGCCACACCCTCCCTCCCCCGCGGTGGCCCACCTCGCCCAGTGACGTTATCCTGGCACTCCCAGGCTGATGACACTTAGCTGTCACCTTTCAAGTGTGAGCAGATGTTGCTGAGTGGGTTTCCAGGTGGCTGAGCGGTGTCCCTGCACCTCCCCTTCCTGCCAAAGGAGGACCCTCCGACCGGCTGACTCACCGTTTCTGCCGCCCACGGAGGGCTTCCCACTCCGCCTCTCTCGGGCAATCTTCCTGGGTTTCAGTGAGCTCCCTTCCAGGGAAGAGTAGGGAGATGGGGGCAGGGCGGGCAGCGGGTTCGCCTGCTTCCCGGGGTTCGAGTCGCAGTTCACACGTTCCCAGGTCTGCGCTGCGATCTCAGACCGTCCCCGGATCCCATAGGCAGATGTGTTTCTAATGTTCCTTTCCTCCCCTCCCTCCACCTCCCTCTCCCCACTCCTCTGAAGACCACTTCTGGTCACAGCCTCTTTGACAAAGCTGTGGTTAGCCGCACAGCACAGACCACGGGGTTTCTTGCCCTGGCATTATGGGGGCAAGGCGGGGGGACAGGGATGGGGGCTGGGCTCATGTCCAGCCCCTCCTGCCCCTCAGTGGCTGCTGCACTTCCCACTGTCCCGCTTGCAGGGTACAGCAGAACCAGCAACAGCTTTGCAGCCGGAAGCGCCCCTTCTAACCAACCGCAGGTGCAAGTTGTGAAGCCTCAGGCAGCTCGGCCCTTCTTGGAGCCTCACTTTCCTCCTCTGGAGAGTGAAGACAATGATACCCATCCTGCAGAGTGGCAGTGAGGGCTAAGTGAGAAAAGGTGCACAAAGTGATGTTTGACAATATGTCATCATTACTCTACAAGATAACAGCAGCTAGCATTTACTACATGCTCATTTAACCAAGTGCTCACAATGTGCCAGGCATGTGGTACACAGAGCAATCAATCCATCCTCACTGCAAGCCTCAGGAAGATCCCACAAGAAGCCTAGCCTAGTGAGGAAATCGGTGCACAGAGACGTCAAGTGACTTCCACGAGGTCACACAGCTGGTAGGTGGCAGAGCCGGCAGTGATCCCAAGTGTGTGTCCTCCTTCCCTCCAGGAACAAGTTGTCCCCATTCTCCAGGATAGTTGCTTTTTCATCTTGAGGGCATCTGGTTTCTGGAGGGTCATTATCCCCTCATGGCTGTTGTTGGGTCTCCCAGGTCCCCATCACTCCCTGTCCTCCGGCTCCGAAAGTCGCACTATCTCCGGGAGCTTGTCCGGGGTGGGCACTCGCTGCTCAGACCACTCCCTGAGTGCCCCTTGGATGCGCAGCTCAGGTCTTCCAGCCCCGTTAAGCAGACAGGGGACTGAGTTTCTGAGCAGGGTCTCTCCCCGTCAGGATCGGGACAGGAGCCAGACAGCGGCTCTCAGCCCCTACCCCGCAAGACAGGTGGCTCTGGGCTTGGCACCGCCCCGGGAGCCAGCGGGGGCGGCCATGCCTGTCCTTGGGCTGGCCCTGAGCCCACAGGTGCTCTCTGAGGGGCCCCGCAGGCAGAGCCGGGGAAGAAGGTATCCGTTGTTTCCTTCTGCATCTCCGGAACAATTCCCCTTTTGAGCTGCTTTGCTGAGTGAGTTGGGAGATTCTTTCTCCAAGGCTGCTTCTTGACAGATGGATTTATCTGCTTCAGTAAGCCGGCCTTCCTGAGAAAGGGAGGCTCTGCACTGGGCGGGCTGGAGACCGACCTGGGGACAAGTGAGGGGCCCTCCTCCCCGTGGACAGTCTCGGACCCTCAGGCTGAAGTGCCCACCCTGGGACCTTCTCCCCTTGCTGGAGAACAAGCGGGTGAGGATTTCAAGCCAGGAACTGCTGCATGACCCCCAAACAGGTGGTGCCTTTGCTCCCCAAGTGGCTCTTCTTAGACCCATCTTATGGCTGGGAAAGTTGAGTCACTGACAACCAACTGCCCAACCACAGTGAGCAGGCAGCAGAGGCTGCGTTGGAAGCCAGGCGAGCCATGACTCCCCCACACTGGCCCTTTGAGCCCTGAGCCCCTAGGAGGCGCAGGGCCGGGCTGGCAGCGCTTCCCAGCCACCCACTCCTATTTCCCAGTGGGAGCCTGTTCCCACCTCCGGACGCGGTCCCCTCCAGTGCCCCACACCTGGCCTCCGTCCCTGCACAGGCCCTGGTCTCCTGCCTGTCCCATCAGACCGCTGGGGAGCCCTGGCTCCTGGCTGAGGGGGCTCGAGAAACTTGAGTAAAGGAGGACGGAGGGAGGAGGAAAGGAAGGACGAAACTCCCTGTGGGCGATGCCCAGGGGCCCTAGGGCCACTGTGAAGTCTACAGGGCAGGCTGTGCTTTAAAAATTCAATTTAAATGAGAAAGCAAGGTGGGCCGAAAGCACTTTCTTTCCTGGGCTTGGATGCTGGCACCAGCAGGCAGGGCTGGTCCTGGTCCCTGCCTCCCCCAGCCTCGAGCCTCGGCAAGGCTGGTCCTGTGCACGGGGCTCTCAGGCCTGAGCGACCGGCGGGCGCATCCTGCGCCTGCAGAGCCCCGTATCCCACTGTAACAGGCATGACAGTGACATGGGGCGAGCGGTGCCTGTCGGTGTCGATTGGGATTACATCCGCTGCCGTGGTTTGCATATCGTTGCAATCACTTCAGGGCCTTTGGGAGCAAGCCTGGAATTCGGATAGAAATAAAACAGTGTTGTTTCCGTGGCAGCTGCTGGTCCAGGCTGGGCTTTCCTTGAGGTCCTGCCTCAGCTCCTACCGCAGGAGCCTACCCGTGCCTTCCCTGGAGAGGCCGTCGCTGCCACGCTGCCCTCTGGCTCCGTCCCCTGCACACTGGGTCTCTGAGTTGCTGCTGAGCCCTGGAACACCAGGTCTTCAGACGCAGACTGTGTCCCTCTCATGGTGGGGCTCTGCCCCACGGGAGCTGCCATCCACCACCCGGCTGTCTGCCAAGCCCCGGGTCCACCTCTCGGGCCGCCGCCCCACATATTCCCACTCATAGCCTGGGATCCATCTTACAGACGGGCAGACTGAGGCCCAGAGTGGTGGAGCACGTGCCCATAGCCAGGAGGCAAAGCAGACCCCTCCGGAGCCCCACAGATCCCCGGCTTGGCGCCCTACTCTCCCTCCGCCTTTGGGATTTTCTTATTACACTTCCATGACTTGTTTCAAGCCTCTTTGCATTCTTTAAACATATTTTTAAACTTTTTGTGGTAAAATACACATAATATAAAATGTAGCATCTTATCCATTTTTAAGTGTGCGGTTCAGCGGCATTAAGTACGTTCACATCGGTGTGCAACCCACCGCCATCCAGCCACCAGCTCCTTCCATCTTGCAGACCTGACCCTCCACCCACTGAACACTAGCTTCCCATCCCCCTCGCCCCAGCCCCTGGCGACGGTCAGGTCCCTCGGCGTCTCCTGCTGCTGGCTTCTCCCCAGAACCTGAGGAGGATGTTGGTGCTCTGCTGCTTCCCTTACCCGCGGGACATGTGTGACCCGATGGGTCAGGCTCTGAAGGTGGAGCTTCAGGAGTGGACCGAGCTGCAGGGTTCCTGGACCACGCCCTGGTGGCCTGGGTGGCGTAGCTGCCTCCTCTAGAAGCTCCCCCTCGCCCACGCTGCTCCCGGGCTTCAGGGCCAGTTGGGCGTGCTTAGGACAGCACTGACCTCACGCCCAGCAGGGAGGACTCCAGTGCTGGGCTGCACTGCCGACCGCCAGGCCCTGGCAAGTCCCCTCTCAGAACCTCGGCCCCCCCATCCCTCACTCAGGCCAAGCCCTTGCTCCAGAGCGGCTGTGCAGAGGAGCCAGCTGGGGCCTGCGGGGCCCGCACCAGCCTGCGCTCAGCAAACACATGTCAGCTGCACCTGAGCCTCCTGCCAGCAGCTGCCCAGCTCCTCTGATCCAGGGCGAGCCGGGGCAGCCCGAGGGCAGAGGGCCCTGAGCCTCCGCAGAAACGGGGAGAAGACAGAGCAGGACCTGCACAGCCACCCCGCGGGGCTGTTGCTAAAAGCCGGGCCGCAGAGCCCCCGCCACCTGTGTGCGCAGCCCAGGAGGACCATCCCCTGGCGGTGGAAGTCAGGCTCACACCGGGGACAGTTTTACAGCCAGTTCTTGCACTTTTGCCCACGTCCAACTGCGTGTGGATGTCACTGCACACAGAGGCGCAGCAGCACGGCCCCGGACGGCATTTCCACCACCCAACACAGCTGCAGAAACCACTGCAGGAGCACGCACAGTGCAGAAAAGCCACCGGGGGCTGAGCTTTGAGTTTCACTATCTTTGTTCTTAGCACAATTATCTAATCATGAGTTTATAGAATTTAATTTGTAACAATGGCTCTGAGCATTCCTAAACATTGAACGACAGTTGGTACAGGACCGGTATAGGACAGTTGCCAGCGCACCACGGCCCCAGCCCCAGAGCAGGGCTCTCCAGCCAGGGTCCCCCACACGGCAGGGATGGAGGCACTGAGGGTGGGAGCTTTTCCGCCTTCCACCTGCCCGGCCACTCGCCAGGCGGCCTCTGAGCATCCTCCTCACACGGATCTCCAACAGGGGGACATCCATTCATAAGGGAGTGTGTGGGGTGACGCTCGAGCCCCAGTTCTAGAAGCCCACAGGACCAGCGGGGGACATGACGCCTCTCTCTAGAATGTGTCCATCACCCTCACCTCAGCTGATGGTCTCCAGCTCTGCCCTGGTGGACATTCACTCCAAAGGGGTCTGGCGCCAGCACACCCTTGGGAGAGGGACAGCGCCCCTCAGAGGATGCACGTGCTGCAGAGAAAACTGAGGCTGGAAGTCTGGGGCAGCTTGTTCAGTGACCTCACGTGATCAAAGGAGACACCGCACCCATTTAAAAAGGGGACATGCTGCTCCTGACAGGACTCGGGGCCATTTGGGGGGTTTTGTTCTTCTTTTATCAATATGTTGGACTTTTTGTTTTAAAGGCACTTGCCACAGAGGGATGTGCAAAGTAAAAATCAATTGTGCTTGGATTTTTAAAGTGTAAGATGACCCACCCGTCATCCTTCACTTCCTCACTTCCCAGCCTCGGTCTGCATGGGGCTGGCGGGGGAGGGAGCAGCAGGGGGGCCTGGAGAGACTGGCCCTGAGGCAGCCGGCCCTTCGCCCACGCCCGCTCCTTCTGCCATCACTCCCCTCGAGTCTGGGCGCCTGGGCAGCCCCCGGGGTGCGGCTTGTCCAGAAGGGGCTGGGCACCCCCTGTGGTGGACACCAGCTGTCCCTGCCACGGTGCCCGTACAGGAACCAAGACAAGCACCTGCCAAGGCAGGAGCCTATCGAGGAGTAACACCACCCTCTCCTGGCCACATCAGGTGTTACAGTCAGGAACTGGGGAGCCCGTTGCATTTTCACAACAAATAGGTAAAAACCTCTCCGCCTTCGCCCTTAGGTTGGAAAGGATGAAAACGAGGACAGTCTGACCTGCCTGCTTTAAGCAATAAAAAAGTCTGGGCAGGTTCCCAGGGTTATCTCCAGACACCAAAATGTTCAAAAGGAAAGGAACCCCCACTTTGAACAAAGAGGCCAGAGCTTGTGCCCAGGGAGCCAGCCCTGAGCTTGCAGGACCTGGGCACACCAGAGCAGGCCCGGTGGGCACATATTTGCACCCACGCAGAGGCCAGCTTTGCTTTGCCAGGGATTCCTTTAAACTCTGAGCCTTTGCCCAAGAAACCAAACTTGAACCCAATCAAGACTCCAGACCAATGACCAGATAAGAAAAGACAGGAGCAGAGGAAGATGTCACACTGCACCTTTGGAGTGCAAACAGCAAAGTCCTGACTGTGGGAAGCACTGCAGGACAAACTGCCAGTTCCTCCAACAACTCAGTTATGCAGGGACAAGGAGAAAGTGAAGAGGAGAATTTGGATTAAAGGAGACCTGAGGATAAAGTGATTCCTACACTACATTGTTAAATAAATTTAAAAAGTGAAATGTGAAAGAGTATCTATAACATTTTACTGTTCATGTAAGGAAGAGAGGAAGAAAAAACCCATAGAGATACCTGCTTCTTTGTGCAAAAGAAACATAGGAAGAGTGAACCAGAAACCAGTGAGACTGTGTCCCTGCAGGGGTGGGTACCTTCAGGGGTGGGGACCTGCAGGGGGTGGGGACCTGCGGGGGGGGGGGCGAGGGGGACCTGCAGGGGTAGGAACCTGCAGGGGGTGGGGACCTGCAGGGGGCGGGGACCTACAGGGGTGGGAACCTGCAGGGGTGGGGACCTGCAGGGGGCGGGAACCTACAGAGGTGGGGACCTGCAGGGGTGGGGACCTGCAGGGCGTGGGTGGAAATTGGATGGATGACAGGATCCGTGTAGAGGAGCTAGAGGGAGCAACGCTGCATATATACCTTTCGATTAGTTCCGACTTTTAGAATCATGTTCGTATTTCCTGTACCCAAAAGTTTTTAAAATTTTTTTAAATAAGAGGAATCCCCAAAATAGCATACAAGCGAAATAAGTGAAACTCATAATTTTACAAAACAATTATATACTTCCACTGAAGGAAGTGTGGAACTAACTTAAGAAACTTTGGGAAACAATTTTGATTATAACTTCTAAGGCTAAATATGAAAATATATTATATGTATGTGTGTGTGTGTGTGTGTGTGTGTATAAAATGTCCTAGTTAGTAGGTGGATTTTTCACAGGAGTATGGGTAAGCGATTCTGATGCTATTTTGTGTGCATCCTAGAAGTGAGCAAATGAGTACATAGATTATAGATAATGAGATCCCAGTACTCCAAGTTGGAGAAAGGAGTTGTAAATAGGGAAAGGGAGAAGGTTAGCATGAACCTTGCGGTGCTGGATTAGAACTGGGGTGTCGGTATGAATTCCTGGTTTCTGACATATATGCGAATGTGTGTGTGTGCACGTGCGCATGTGTGTGTATGTGTGTATTTGCGTGTGTGTGTGTGTGTGTGTGTGTGTGTGTGTGTGTGTGTGTGGATTTCCCAGCTCTATCTGCTGGGAGGGCTTAGAAGCAGTGCGGACAACAGTGCCCAGATCTTGATTTCTGAACACGATTCTCAATGAAAGGAGCCGGGGCTTTCTGTTTTCTGTTTGCTGAGAGAAGCAGCTCATTCCAGGGCAGGGGCAAAGGACGTACAAGATGATCCTGGAGCACCTTGTGGCGCTAGGGACCAAGGAAGTGCTCTAAAAATGATAAGTCCATGGCCAAAGCACATAGAAGCCATTTGAAGGAGGTCCCGATGGCCAAACTGGGACAATTTGAATAACAAAATAAATAACAACAGCAACCATAAGCCATAGAATAAAACAAGATCCCGTGAGTCTACCTGGATATAAAGAGATAAATGAATGAATACGTACATGTGGCAGAAAGGAAAGCTCTTCCTCACAGAAGAATTTCATGTGTTAATAAAGAAGGAATAATTGTTTTACCCAAGAATCATAAATGAATACTAAAACTAGTAGGCAAAAAACTAAGAAACAAGATATTTACATAGTCTCAAATTATCTCCCCACGTATACATATGAATTACAAAGGGAAAAATAATAACTGTAAGTGGAGAAATCAGACGTCACGTGCCCCAACACGATCCACTGAGACGGAGGCAGCGTCCCTTCTGCCAGGTTCCTGGTAAAAATGCGCAACCCAAACTTGATCATGGGAAACAGCCGACAAAACCCAACGGAGGGACAGTCTACAAATTACTGGCCAGTACTGTTCAAAAACGACAAAGGTAAAGCAAGGCCAAGAGGCTCTTCTAGACTGAAGCAGACACTGGGCGCGAGGTTGAGTGAGACCTGCGGGGTCCATGGCAGCATCGTGCCCACGCCCGTTTCCTGGTTCTGAGCACTGCCTTGTGCTTACGTAAGACGCTAATATCTGAGGAATCTGGGTGAAGAGTATAATGGGAATTCTCTGTACTATTTTCGCAACTTTCCTGTAAGTCTGAAATTATTTCAAAATGAAACGTGAAGAAGGAAAGAAAAGGAGAGAAAGCCTCGCTCAGTCACCAAGGGCCCTGGTGCGGCTCCCGACGCAAACGACATGGGAAGGCGATTCCGTCCCTCGGACAAGAAAGCTGGAGCCTGGGTGTCGGGTGGTGCTGGGGTGGCCCCGTCATCTTTCACAGACGTGTACTGCAGTACACTTGGGGACAATGATGTGATGGCGGGATTTGCTTCAAAGTAATGTGGGAGAGGGAGGTAGGTGGGGGTGTGGGTGGGCAGGACCAGAAGGTCATTATTCCCCTTTGTCCACTTTGTCGTGGGTTCAAAATTCTCCAAAATAAAATGGCTTTTAAAACAACACCCAGAGGTGGCTCTCAGCCTGGACAGGAGGGGCAGGAAGGTGAGGTGAGGACCACCCCTTGGACCCTCCCCGCCTTGGTGTCCGTCCTCCCCAGGCCCTTCCAGACTCCTCTCCAGGCTGACTCCAAGGCCCCCCATTCCGGAAGCACACGCCTGCAGCTGACAGTCCTCAGTCCTACCCGCCTGCCCCACCCCTGCTGGCCTGGGACGGAATCTGGCCTGGCCACCTCTCCTCGAAGCCCCTCCTTCCTCCTGCTCCCCGGGGCAGGGGTGCTGCAGGGGGAGCCAGTGCCCTGCTGGCCCGGTGGTCTCCCAGCGGGGTGCTGTGCACAGGGAGAGGGCCCTCTTCATAGTACTGACCTTCCTTTGTACTGCAGGACACGTGGTGGCCCTGCACCTGCCCTCTAAAAGCCACGCACACCCCACATCACTGGGACCACTGAAAATGTGCCCATGCCGTGGAGAACCACGGCGCTAGTCTTTCCTGGCCTCTCCCAACAGTCTGCTGTTCCGAGAGGACGCACATTCCCGGTCAGATAAGACGCTGCAGGGGGCAGGGGGAGGATAACATCAGCCTTCCCACCCTCCGCCGAGACCCGAATAGGGGTGCCCAGGCTGCGGTGGGAATGGGCAGACAGGGAGAGCCCCCGAATTGAGAAGCCCTAAATAGGCTTCCCGGACCCAAGGGCAGAGGGGACCGGAGCTCACGCCCCTCCACAGAGCACTCCTGAGTGTCGGGAGACAACCACGGCGTTGCGGGGACACCGGTGCCCTCCATCGGCAGAGGCAATGGCATGCTTTCCCTGCCCACCCCAAGGGTGGGGTAGAAGCTGCAGGGACAACGCAGGACCCTAAAGGGCCTCTGGGGACAGATGGGCCCTGGCACAGTGGGTGCCTCAGATGGTGTCCAAGACCAGACTCTCTCACACACGAACACCGCCCCATCCTCACCTCCCCCCTCACGCTCTGGTGTTCCCCAAGTCCCCCGAGCAGTCCGCGGGGAGTCAGAGGGCACCAAGGCCCAGAGTCCCCACAGAGCAGACACATGAACTAAACGCTAAGTCGAATTCTGGAAAACAAAGGAAGTGACCCACGGTGCACACCTGGGTTTGTACTTTACACAAGACCAGAAGGTAGGAGGCCGCATCATATCGTGAACCGCCTGCCGTGGAGAGAGCCACCCTGCGGGCTCGGCTGGAGCCGGGAAACCAGGCGGGCAGTGAGGCCGGGACCGGGCCGCAGGGACACAGGCCTCGGGGCCACGCACGCGCCCACGGCGCTGCCAGTCACGTACTGTGCAGTTAGTTTTTTGTGGACTGATGTAGGTAAACTTTGACTGAGAAAAGGTAGAAGTGTGTTTTGTTTTGTTTTGTTTGCTATTTTCTCATATATCAGGCCTTTTGTCATTAAATATGTTTGGGGCAGCGCGAAGGGATAAGAGGTGTTGAATGGTGGGGATCTGAGAGTACACACCCTGAACTTCTAAAATTAATTCTCCAAGAAAAAATCCCCCACTTGAAGCCTTCCTTCTGTAAAGTACCATTTCCTGGAAGGTAACTGGGACACAGACCTTTGCAGGTGAGGCCCCTGTACTTGGAGTCTGCCAACGTGCTGCCTCGCCCTGGGTCAAGCCTCAGACGCCCCTGGGTCCTTGGACGGGGCTGTGTCGGACTCACCAAACCCACCTCCCAGGGCCCGCCTCCGCCTCCCAGGAGAGCCCCGCATTTCCTTCTCGAAGGACTGCCCCAACTGTGGCATCGGGCGCCACCTGGTGGTCAATGCACATAGTACTGTCCCCCGAAACCCACATTTGCGCCTCCGAGCACAGCGGGCCCGCGGTCAGAAGCAGCTCAGGCCGGAGCAGCCCTTGCTCTCTGGCAAACCTGGTTTCAAACCTCAGCTCTGCTCCTTACTTAGTAACTGATGTTGGACAAGTCGCTTAAACTCTATGCGCTTGTTTGCTCTTCTGGAAAATGGGAATAATAACCCCTTATGGGGTTGTCGGAGGCTGGTTGCAAACTGACACTACCATTGGTTCTTCCACCCACGGTCAGTGGGGATGTTGTCACACGCGGAGGTCAGCTCTTATCCGAGGGCAGAGGCTTTGCGATGCGTCACTTTGTTTCTTCCCTTTGCTGCCCAGCCATGTGCCTGCCTCACCCGTCCCACCACCTCCCAGCACACAGCCTCGGCCTTTCCTCGCCTGTGCTTTAACTGAGGGCTGCAGTCTCCGTGTGGAGCTGGTTCCCTATCAAAGAGCACTAACGCAGGCTGGGCAGGATGGGGGAGGGCCAGCCCAGCGTGGGGTCAGGTGCCTAAGCAGGGCCCGGGTGTGCCCTGAGGGGTGTCCAGGCTTCCGCAGATGCACGGAGCAAGATGAGGAGGGGAGAGCAGCTCCAGGTTAGGAACAAGCCCAGGTACAAAGAGGGGCTGCCAGGTGGGTCACTGCCGTCCACTGAGGGCATAACCAGGGAAAGTGGGCCCCGACTGCAAAGTCGGGTGTAGAGTCAGCTTCCATTGTAAGCCTCAAGACACCCTTTCTTGTCCACAATTACATCTCATTAAAAATGGATAAGACGGCCAGTTGCTTTGGGGGAGTTCTGGGAGAGGTTTTCCCTTTGGTAGTAAACTTGCTTACCGAAGGAGAGAAAGCAGGAGCCCAGTGTACTGGCCACCCAGATGCCATAGCTCAGGCTGCTGCCGCCACCCAGCCCTTCACGAGCCTCCCTGGAGGGGAAACTGAGTCCCTGCTCCACCCACCGGCCTGCAGGCCAGGCCCACCTTGAGGCTGCACAGTCTTGCATCCTCTCCAGGACCTGGCCGGCCCCGTGCAACACATGCTGACCTCCCCAGCAGCTGGGGGGAAGCTGCCCCTCGGAAGGACGGGTGGGAGCTAGCTGGCTGGACCAGGCCGGGACAGGCGTCCACGGCAGAGAAACAAGTGGGCAGAGGTCACATAAGGGGGCGAGGAGGGACTCGCGAGAGGCTGCAAACAGTGCGGCTCCAGACACTGGCTCAGGCTCCTGCTCTCATCCACTGGGTGATGATCAGACGAGACTCCACAGGTAAGTTTGCTTGGTGAATCGGAGACACCGACTGATGCCACAAGAGTATTTCAGCTCTAGCTGGTGGTGTCAGACCCTGGAGAGTCACAGGCCAACTTATCCTTAGCTCCTCATCCTCAATTCTAAAAGCCAAAATAATGCTCCCCCAAAATTCGATTTTTTAAAAAAATCATTGGGTAGCAACACCTGCTCTGCCCCAAGCTGCAGCCGTCTCTGGTCCTACTCATCCCACACTGAGTGAGCGCGCTCAGCTTGGTGGAGAATGCTGGCGGGCTTGACGAGGCGTGCTCCCCAGGCCCACCGAGGTGCTCTCTAACAGGCAGTGTTGCTCCAAACCACAGCCGATCCCAAGGGTTTGGGATCAGGGATCATGGACCAGGGGTAGAAATAGAAAAGATCACCCGGCTTCCTCGAATTTGCATTCCTAGAACTGTTTACAACTTAAAATTCTGATTCACTTATTTCTTACCTCTTTTCAAATTATTCCACTGCGTGCAGTAGATTCCACTTTTTAGTTGTGTATTTATACATTTTGAGGTCAACGTTCTGGTCACCGCCAATTAGACTATGTTGCTTCAGACTGAAGCCTTGAGGTCAGTCTTTGGTCTAAGACGGCTTAAAACATCCTTCCTTTCTGTCCTTCACCATCCCAGGCCGGGTCATCAGCACATCACAGCAAAACTTCAGTCCCCTCCCAGCATCTTCTCTCTGCCCCCAAGTAGCTCTTAGCAGCTTCCGGTCCCTGCTGAGAGCCTGTGCAACCCTCCTTGCCTCCGTGTTTTAGGTACTGAAATGACAATAGGACTGTAGGGGAAACTAATGATATCGAAAAACAGTTGTCAAAATAGTTTACAATTGTGGCATAGAATTATATGCGCAAAGCAATAAAACTACAAATGGTATTTTAAGACATCTATAACAGTAAAACTGTGAAATGAAAATATTTGTGGTTGGACAGAGCCATGGGTACTGCTAACGGTTTTGGGATTTCTTTTCCCCCGCTGCTGTGGACACCTGTCCCGGCCTAGTCCAGCCAGCGAGCTCCCACCCGTCCTTCCGAGGGGCAGCTTCCTCCCAGCTGCTGGGGTGGTCAGCAGGTGTCGCGTGGGGCCGGCCAGGTCCTGGAGAAAGGAGGATGCAAGACTGTGCGGTTTCCGAGGTGGGCCTGGCCTGCAGGCTGGTGGACGGATCATGGACTCAATTTCCCCTCCTGGGCATGGGTGGTCATAATGGCTGCATGTTGGCAGGCGTCCTCAGCTTCTACCACATGCTCCTCGCCGCAGGGCAGCTCCCTTCCTCCGTGCCAGCAGGAAGGTCTCTCGGGCTTCCGATCTTTCCCTTTCGCTCCCTTCTCAGCACTCACCTGATTGGGTCAGGCCCACCCAGGATGGTCTCCCAGTTGATTAACTCAAAGTCAACGGATCTGGGCCTTAATCACATCAGCAGAATCTCTCATTGTCATATACTATGACCTAATCACGAGAGTGAAATTTCATGATATTCACAGTCCTGCCCACGCCCCAGGGGAGGGGGGTGCAAAGGGATGTGGCCCAGGGGCCGGAACGTCGGGGCCATCTCAGAATTCCGCCTGCCAGGTCTCTGCCTCCCTTTAATGATTTAGGTCCGTCTGACATTTTCCCACACCGTCCGCTGCCCCGCTGGCCCAGGCCTGAAGGACGACCAACTCCGTCAGAATCAGTTACTTCTCCAAAATCCAGAGATTAGCCTGTTTTATCTCTCAAGGGTTCACATAACTTTTTGGGAAACCAGAAGCATGCCGAAAAGGAACTGGACTGTGTTATCCACCCTGCCCAAATCGTGAGCCCTTGCACAGAACAGCAAGAGCCTCCCCATCAAAATGCTCACTTTGCGAAAATTCTTTCCCTAATTCGTGTTTACAGCTGACGGACAAACACGTCCCAGCCATCAGTTTACTGGGTCCCTGTTTCTTTCCTATCTGATGTGCTTCGCTTACACTGAGCTATAAATAAATTGTCATTTTTCTAGGGGGAAGATATCACTGTACAAATGCTTTGTTGAATTGAAACCAGGCAGCATTTTTTAAGTGAAAATTTTCACTTTAGAGATAATGATTTGTTACATTTGGTTGTTAACTCATGAGAAGTTCCAGGACACTCCTCCAGAAAGGAGTCGCCTCTCAGCCAACAGACTGATTTGGCGGCAGCAATAGAGGGGGCTCTGGGGGTCCTGTCGCTGGACAGCAGAGCAGCAGCCAAGCCTGCCTGGGGCCCTGCCAGGCCAGAGACCAGACCGTGCGCCCCTCCCACTCCAGGCCCCCGCACTGCGACAGCACACAGGGCAGGGCTGGGGGAGAGGCCGCAGGGTGTGTTGGGCCCACAGGCTTCCTGTGCCTTTGAAACTCCTGGACTCACATCCCCACCCATGACCAAAGCCAGGCTGACCACATTGTACACACGGAGAGTGGCTGGGGTCCGCAGGGGTCAGCCGGGCTCCCAAGGGAGGGCCGGAGAACAGCCTGGCAGATGCCGCAGCGCACAGAGCATTCCAAGTGTGCCCCTGGACACACAAGCAGGCAGAGCCAGCCCCTCCCACAGCGCCAGCCTGGCGGGGGCCCTCGGGACTCTTTGGTCCAGGTTCCATCACCACTCACAGAGCAGGGCCTGGCGCAGGAGATGCTTCTGGAATCCTGACGGCAGATGCGTGCCATGGCGGGACGGGAGTGGCTCTGTCTGCTGAGAAGGCAGCAGAGCCCTCGGATGAGCAGGGAGGAGTCTGGCTTGAGAGCCCCACCCTCTGACTAAGGCCTCCGCCCCAAGGTCCCTCCACAGAGTCCCCAAATCTCCTCCTGGCATTTGGTTAGCAGTGTTGCTTCTAAGGCCTCACCTGTCCTCTGTGCCCCGCTCAGGGTGGGGTAGCAGGCTGTGGACTCGCAGTGAAGGTATGGGTGGCTGGTGTCCCTCACTGACATCCCAGCGATAAAGCCCCTCCCTGGCAGGTGACTGAAGACTGCAGTCAGGTGTGGGAGGTGTGGGCCCGTGGAGGGCGGGGACAGTCGCAGCACCAGGTTCTCACCAAGGCTCGGTTGCTCCCACGCGCCCAGAGCGCAGCCTCCCCTTTCCACGCAGTGTGCAGCGAGGCTCTTTGACCGTCTCGGTCCCGCCAGGCCCATCTCAGTGCCCCAGCCCCGAGGCCCGCTCCATCCCACCCCTGCCAGGACCCCGCCCTGCTGCTGACAGCAAGGCCACCATCCGTGGGGCGCCCCAGGCCCTTTGCCTGCCCCGCAGCACATTAGGGGTCTAGTCAGCACCCCACAGCCCCAGGAGGTCCACACTGTCACTGCGACCGTTCACAGTAGAGGAGGCACAGAGCAGGCACTGCCCTTGCCCAGGGCCCAGGCTCGTTAGCACGGAGCCTGCCACCCCCGCCCCCCGTGACCACGCTACTTCCAGCACGCCGCCAAGCCCGTCCCCCAGCACAATGCTTCACTCTGACCCAACTCTTGCGTTCTCTCTCTTGTCTCCCAATCCTCTGGCTGTTGCCATTTTAAAATAATCGTTGTTGCTGTCCTTTCATTCTGGTAACAAAAGCAGGATAGGGTCATCTTGTGAAAAACTGAGATAATACAAAAAATAAAGAAGAAAATAAAAGTCCCCGCCATTGCCTTCCCTCATGTCTCCCACTACTGTTTGGTTATTGTAGACACAGGCTGTGTGCACAGCTTCTCAGACGTTTTCACTTGGTATTATACTGAGAGCAATTTTCACATCACTGGGCTGGGCACGGTGGCTCACGCCTGTAATCCTAGCACTCTGGAAAGCCGTGGCAAGAGGATCACCTGAGGTCAGGAGTTTAAAATCAGCCTGAGCAAGAGCGAGACCCCATCTCTACTAAAAATAGGAAGAAATTAGCTGGACAACTAAAAATATATATAGAAAAAATTAGCCGAGCATGGTGGTGCATGCCTGTAGTCCCAGCTACTCGGGAGGCTGAGACAGGAGGATCGCTTGAGCCCAGGAGTTTGAGGTTGCTGTGAGCTAGGCTGACGCCATGGCACCCTAGCTCGGGCAACAGAGTGAGACTCTGTTTCAAAAAAAAAAAGTTTTCCCCGGATCATTAAATGTTCCTGGAAAACATTTTCGTGGCTGCCCACTGTTCCATCGTGTGGCTGAATTATAATTAGCTTATCCAGGCCCATCTTATAGGATATTTAAATTGTGTTCAATGTCTCAGAATTATAAATAACCCACCGAAGTCTGGCATCACCCGGGTGGGAAAAGCATGCAGGTGGAGGGGGACTCGTGCGCCCCCTGGTGGGCGCACGTTTCAGGTAGCAGGAGGGGAGCTAACATCTTAGCCTCTCACGGGCCCACTGGCTGGCAGCGCACACAACGCGATGCCTTCCAGCAGTGGGAATGAACGGACCGGATTTCCACACTCCAGCAAGGCGGAGGCGCACTAACATAGCACGAGGCAGGCGGCGGAAGAACAAATGCTGTGCTGTTTATTAAAATTTAAACGCACGCAAAGCAGCACTCTGTAATGTTACAGTCGCGTGTCTCCTGGAGAAAGTCTGAAGACATGCGTGCGATTGACGGGTGCCAGTTTGGAGCGTGGTTGCTGTCGGAGGAGGAGGGAACTGGGAGAGGCGCCTGGGCGGTCGGCTGTATGGGCAGATTGGTTGTGAAGTTGTGTAATGGGGTCAGAGGTGTTGTGTTAGCCGCTTAACTTTATTTCGTAATAAATTAAGCAAGCAAGACAGCGAAGGAGACAGGAAGGGGAACAGTGAGAAGGAAAAGAGAGGGGAGGGAGAGAGAAGAAGGGAAAGGAGCCTTCTTCAGTTAGACCGTGTGGTCCCCAGGCCCACGGGCACCTGCTAGGAAGGTCTGAGGGTGCTGGGGCTACGAACCTGCCCTGTGGCGCAGTCCTGACTGTGGCTGGCCTCCTGGACACCCTGCCCCTGCCTGGCCTGGTTCTAGCTCATCCAGGGTCAGTGCAGAGAAGAGAAGCATTCGGTCAGTGCCACTCTGTGCCAGGCTGTCGTGGGCGTAATCGCTGGGGGCCCCTCTGGGCCATTCCCCTGCCCCGGCCCCTCAGCACAGGTAGACGGAATGGAGGGGAAAGAACCCGCTGGCAAAGCAGTGGTGCGGGGTGAAGGCGGGAACCTGCTGGCCTGGCCCAGGCCTTCCTGGGCACACACCGCAGGGAGTGCATTATTTCCCAGCAGGCACCCCCGCCAGCCACCACCTTCTTAAGCCTGTCCCCAGACTGGCCTGCTCAACCCAGCAGCTCACACATCCCCTGAAACTCCAGGGCAGGGCCACTCACCCCACATCAGCTTTGGGCCCAATCTGCTCCCACAGACCAGGCCCCCCCACCACGCCAAGAGACCAGAGTTAGATAGCACCAGAGGTGGCAGGAGCCTGGGGTTAGAGAAGACAAGTGTATGGAAAGAAACATTAAATACCTGGGAGAGTCCTGCCTCCTCCTCCGCACCCTTGCCCCATTTCACCACGTGCTTCAGCGTGGTTGGATGAGGGCGGGGGGAGGAAGCACTTGCGTCAGTTCAATTGGATTAGTCTGTTTGTCACAGGGAACTAAAATAACAAAAGCTAAACCAGATGGAAGTTCCTTTCTTTCTCATATTAAAGTCCAGCGATGGACAGCATGGAGCTGATAAGGCAACTCTGCTCCAGCAAAGTTTAAAGACCAAAGTTCCTTCTCTCTGTCTGATCTACCATCCTCAGGGTACCGCCTCTTGAGCCCAGTTAGCTACTCAAGCTCCAGCCATCGCATTCATATTCCAGCATGTAGGAAGAAGAAAGCCACCAAACATATCCCCTCCCATGAGGATACTTCCTGAGAAATACGTGGACCACCATCTCTCACACACCACTGAGTCGTGTGGCCACGCCGACCCCAAAGGGAAGCTGGTAATGTTCTGTTGTGTTTATTCTGTCTGTTGCCCTTTCCTCCCTTATTCAACATTTATGAGTGTCTAAAAACTATATCCAGAGCAAGACGACAGCTAGGTTTACTGAGCTCTTGTTATATGCCAAGCCCTGTGCTCTGCGCTTAACCATCCCTTAGTCCTAAGAATTCAGTTACTGACTTAAAGTGGTGACCCAGAGGAGGAGGAGGCCACTGGAGAGAATTTTCTAGCCAGACAGTGACCACCACACCATGAGGATGGGCCATGTTCCCCCCGAAGGCTGACTCAGAGACCAAGGCTTCGCAAGGTTTTATGAGTCCTCCTGCCGCGGGCGGGGTCTTCTCCTCCCAGTCAGTGCCTCATGTGACCACCTCACACGCAGTGTGGGAAGGTGACATTTCCGATATCCAATACCCTCAGGCTTTGTCTTACCCTGAACTGATCTGCGAGGCCACCAAGCCAGGCGCAGTGGCTCACACCTGTAATCCTAGCACTCTGGGAGGCCAAGGAGGGAGGATCGCTTGAGCCCAGGAGTTCCAGACCAGCCTGAACAAGAGCGAGACCCCGTCTCTACAAAAAATAGAAAAATTAGCCAGGCGTGCTGGAGCACCTGTAGTCCCAGCTGCTCGGGAGGCAGAGGAGGGAAAATCGCCTAAGCCCAGGAGTTTGAGGTTGCAGTGAGCTATGATGACGCCACTGCACTCTAGCCCAGGTGACAGAGTGAGACCCTGTCTAAAAACAAAACCACCAAACTGTCCTTGACATCAAATTTGGCATTTGTGGTAGGAGGATCCCAGAGCACGTTAATTCTACGTTATCAATCAAGATAGGTTTCCTTTAGAAGATCCGATTTTGCAAGAGTGTTGCGAAAATAGTTTGGACCATATGAAATTGCTGTTTTTACAGATCAAAAATAGTTGAATATCGGCAATTCCATGTGGTCACCTACAGTGTTCTGGTTATTCAAGCCCTTCTGCCCTCGGGAGTCTGTCCCCAGCAGGGAGGGGGAAGGGGCTGCTTCGTGGGTTTTCTTGGTTCACCTCAATGTTGTCTCATTAATTTCACACTTATCCAGGTGCCACTTACCCTTATTTCAACACCCGTGATTAAAATGTGGTGCTGTTTGATTGTCCCGACACGGTCGCCCAGCACGGAGCACGGCGGCCATCTTGGCAGGGCCCCACCGCACTTGCTCCACTGGGACCTCCTACCAAGCACTCTCATATGTTGCCAGTGGTAGTATGGGTGGGTCAGCCTCTACAGAAGACAACTTTAGGAATTAAATTAAATGAAAAATCTCTAATGCCTTTTGAATCAGCAATTCGACTTCTAGAAATTTACCCCAAGATAAACTCTTACTAGTGCACAAAGACCCACGCAGAAGAAAATTCATCAGAGCACAGTTGGTAATAGCAAAACCTCTGGGAGCAGCCTAAATAGCCATCAATCACGCACTAGTCGGATAAAGTTGGATAACGTTTCACAGAGCCATGCAGCGGAACACTGCAGCCGTTAAAATAAGCTTGAGATGCCTCTTTGTGTAAACGTATGAAACAATCTCCAAGGTGCACTGCTCAGTGCAAATGTCCTCCTCCCTCCTGGACCTTCTGCCTGTGCTGGACCCTCCAACTGCACTGGATCAAGGTGGAGCCCACTTTGTGTGGGACTGGGACCTCCTCACCTCTGTGGGGAATCCTTGGCTCCCACCTGATTTCAGCCCTCCTATGAAGCTGCTGTTAATGCTTGGGTTTGTTGTGACATCTCCTCACGGAGGGCACTGGCTGCAGGGATTCCAGAAGGGGCAACGCCTTGTCCCTGCCAGTGGTTGGCATCCTCTCTGATGGGCCCTCGGCTTCCTCCCCACCCCATCAGCTTTAGCACTGACAGGCTGATCACGCCCTGCCTGGCCCAACTTGGAGGTTGACTGAGCCACACGGGCCCACGTTTCTCTCTGCACCAAGCTCTCAACCTTGCAGCATCCCAGAGCCTTTCTCCCAGCCCTGCTCAAAGTTTAATCACGTAGGCATCATGCCACAGACCCCAGTCGTTTACTTTAAAGTCAGGAAAAATCCCAAGGGTGGCAGCTCTCAGACCTTCCATCAAGTCCAGACCATCTCGGGCCCTGGTATCTGACACTCAAGCAACACCTGGGACTGTGCCTTTGCCTGGGGGTCACCTGCCCTCTTCCTGGCAGCAATATGCACTCATGAGTTAAATAAATATGCCATTGCCCAGGTCTGTCCACTAGTGAGGAGCACAGCTAGTGCCCCGATCTTGGATTTTTAAATACCCTTCTCCACTCTAAGAACCAGGCCTCCTTGAAGAAGCGGATGATTACAGGTCTGGGCTGGAAGGGACAAGGCGAATCTTAGATACCTTGTGCCAGGAACAAGGGAATTATTGAAGACTAATTAGAGTCTTGACAAAAGGACATAGGAGCTCTGTGCAAGGCTCCCACAGACCAAATCTGGGGCCACGAGGGCATCGGAGACAATGATGATGGTAATGAATGATACGCACTGCTCTGGCAGTCGCCACCCTAGCCGAGGGGTGGCACTCAGCATTGCTGCTAGCAGGACAACTGGCATAATGTGCCAGGTGCCTCCTGATGCACTGAGAAGGATCGCACATTACTCACATAGTTTTCATGCAAAAACATTCAACCAGACTCCAGTCATGGGAAAAATATCCAGCAAATGCAAAGTGAGAGAATGTCTGCGAAACAACTGACCTGGATGCTTCCAAAATGTCAATGTCATGGAGAGTAAAAAAAACAAAAGGCCAGAGAACTTGTAAATTAAGAGGGCCTAAACATAAAGACCCATAACACGCAAATGGAACGTGTGACCTTGATCAGCTGTCAAAGATATTTGGGGAATAATATGAAATTCGAACACGTATAGAATATTAACTATTATTGAATTGTTAACTTTCTTAGGTGTGATAACAGCACCATGGTCACATAGGAGAATGTCCTTATGCTTAGGAGATGTCAGCTGAAGTACTTAAAGGGTAAAATGTCACCAAGCTAGCAACTTTCAAACTGTTCCACCCACACAGAAAAGCGTGTGCACGCATGTGTGTGCATCTACATACCTGCCTGTGTCCATATTGTATCTAGGAGGAGAGGAAGAAAGGAACCAAGTATGGCAAAATAGTAAGACTTGTAGAATCTAAGTGACATACAACCATTGTTCCAACTTTTCTGTGTGTTTAAAATTTTCCAGTATAAGAAGTTTTGAGGCTGGATGCAGTGGCTCATGCCTGTAATCCTGGCACTCTGGGAGGCCGAGGTGAGAGGATCGCTTGAGCTCAGGAGTTCAAGACCAGCCTGAGCAAGAGCAAGACCCCATCTCTACTGAAAATAGAAAAAAAATTAGCCAGTCAACTAAAAATAGAAACAAAAAATTAGCTGGGCATGGTGGCTCACACCTGTAGTCCCAGCTACTCGGGAGGCTGAGGCAGGAGGATTGCTTGAACCCAGGAGTTTGAGGTTGCAATGAACTCAATCTAGCCAGGGCAACAAAGTGAGACTCTGTATCAAAAAAAAAAAGTTGCTTTGGGAAAAGCCCATCCTTCCTCCTCTGGTTTTTAAGCGGTGCTCCTGAAAGGAATGACAGCATTTGGTAATGTCTTCAGCAATGGGGGTCAATTTCATCCACAGGACTCCCTGGAGTGAAGTGCTCTCCAGGGCTTTAGACTCAGGGGGGCTCGGCTGGGCAGAGCAGCCATGGTCAGCCCCCTTCTCGGGCTGCACCAGGTGCCAGGTTTGAGATCCTTGCCCAGGGTCCCCCACTCCCACCCCCTCCAATCTGGGGGTGGGGAACTTCCAGCTGGCAGTCTGACTCTGGGCACAGGCCCGGCACACGGCAGTGGGTAGATCAGCCTGGAGTACTTGTGCAAGGCACCACCGCTCCGGTCCCGACCATGGCTAGTAGCGCTGTTGTCCCCACACTGTCCTTCTCACCACTTACTGCCCGACTGGAACGGTCCTAATAGATCAATAGCAGAGACTGGCTGGCTCAGGTCCGAAGGCTGCCCAGGGGGCACCCCAGAATGCCCCAGCTTACTAGAAAACAGCATCCTGGACAGGGCCCCAAAATGCGCCAGATGGTGTGCGGCGCTGCCCCTCTCTGAGGGTTGTAGTTTCTGTCGAAGGGGGAGAGTTTCCCATCACTCCACAGGTGTCCCCCCACCACCGGCTCTGTCAGGAACCTGGGGCCCACTAGATGGAGGGAGAGTGGGCTGAGCTGTGCAGCCCTCCAAGGAAGGTGGTCACCCCCCGAAGGGAGTGAGAAGCACCCCCCACACCCATCAGCCCCCAGAAGATCCAGGTTTCTCACTCCTTCGGTCCACGTGACCCCCCTCCTCCCTTCCTCCTAGACGATGTGCACACAAAGCCCACTAAGGAGAAACACCCCAAATCTTCCTGTCCCGTGGCATCACAGCTGTGTCTGTCCCGCTGGGGCACTTTCTGGCGGACTTGGGACAAAGAAAGGCCCTGGGGGAGCAATTGAAATAATGAAGTGGGTGGCGGAGGGGGTGGGGACATAGCCTGACACTGTGGTTTCAGTCTTTAAATTGCTCCCAGCAGGACCTTGAAATTGGACCCCACCTCCGAAAGTGCATTTTACCAATCCACCACAAGGTGGAAGAGTAGAATTAAGAATCGAGTCAGCCCCCTGCCATCCTCAAACAGGACTGCAAAAGCAGCGGGGCTGGGATCCGACTGCAGAGGGAACAGTCATCTCAGCCTTACGTTTCCTCCAGCATTTTGGGCTTTGCACCATGCGACCCTTTCTGTGCAAGGGAAGATAACCCAGCATTTATTAGCGACTACAGTGTCCCAGACGCTGTGCTTAATGCCCCTGAACTATGTACTTAAAAATGTTTAAGACAGTAAATTGTATGTTATGTATGATTTACCACAATTTATAAAAATAAAGTAAAATAACTTTTCACATTACAAATAAACAATAAAAGACTAAAGACGATTAGTCAAAAAAATACATTTAATCAGCCTGTGGGTGACTTGATTCAGAGCTATTTGTTCCTCCCCTGTATGACCACAAATTCTTTGAGTGGGGACATCTATACTCCCTAGAGTTTTAATCTGGATGGACTTTTGGCTAACTTGTCACTCAAACAGAATGGAGTGACTTCCAAGCCTAGGTCTGTTTGAAAAGGCCTTTCAGATTTTGCCTTGTTTGTTGGATCACTAGACTCTAGATCCCTGAGCTGCCAGGGGAGCAGCCTCAGCACCCCTCGAGGCGGCCATGCTGGGAGGATGCCCAGGGTCACAGACAGCGCATGCACAGGTGCTCTGCTCAGCAGCGCCAGCTCGAGTCCTGGCGGTAGAGTCTTCCCAGCTGAGGGCCACATGGCATGGAGCAGAGACAAGCCATCCCCTGCGGGGCCCCGTCTGAATTCCTGACCCACAGATCCATGAGCATGAGAAAAAGGTTGTTTCAAGCTGCTAAGTTTCGGGGCAATTCGTTATGAAGGTAGTAACCGGAACACTCAGGACACGTCTGGAAATGGGTGTCCTTTGAAATGTCTGAGCGGGTAGCACAGGTTTTCCTCTGCGAATTCATGTCTCCTGGGCTCCCTCCCTCTCTCCTCCTTTTCTACAGAGATAGGTAAGAAGTGAATTTGAAATCTTTTCTGAGGGTGACCCCAGATCGGATTACCAAGGAACATTCTAGGATTCTGTGCTCTGGAAATGTCTCTGAATCAGCGCTTGAAAATGAAGCTGGGCTCGGCAACTTCAGTAGATGCAGAATTCTGTAATTGGCATCTTCTTTTCCCATTGATTTCTGTTCCTGTTGCAGCTGTGTCCTGTTCGTTTGGCCTTTTCAGGTTACACTCCACTGGGCAAGGACTTCCGGTAGTTTAGCTTTCAGTGTCTCTCACCTTTGCCTCTCTGCCAAGTCAAGGAAAGGAGCCTGCGCTTCCCTAGAAGCTGGAAGTCATCCCTCTGGGAGGCCTGGTGTGCATGACAAATGACTTTGCCGCCAGGCCCACCGGAGTATGAGCACCACCACGCTGTGACTGCTGTTCCTGCTGCGCAGTGGCAGAGTCGTCCTGCTCAGCCCCTCCTCCTAGTGTGACCAAAACCGTGAGGTGACACACGCCAGCCTGCTCACAGTTACTGGCACCTGTCGTTCACTTGGCAGGTGTGACTGGTAACACGTGGGCTCCTGAAGGGAACCAACAGGCCCAGACCTCACCCTCAGGAAGCCTAGGAGGGGCCAGGCCAGCTGTAGTGATAAGTACATCCTGGAGGGACCACAGCAGGTGGGGTGCTTTGGGAAACAAACAGGAGGAAGGGTGGGGGTGGTCACTGCCGGCCACCACAGAAGGTGGTATTTGAGCAAAGACTATAGAGAAATTGGCAATTGACAAAAAGTCTTTGATTGACCAAACTTTAGTCATGTTCCTGAACCTTCTCCTAGGCCCATCTATGCGCTGCCTTGTAAAAGCCAGTTTTAGGAAGAACCCTGCTAAGTCAGTTTAGCACGAATTCCCCCACTCTTGATATTCGATCATCCCCCATATCTGAGCAGGGTCCTCATCCTCCACCCCCAGGTGATGTGTGCTCACCCTGGCCTGCCTTTAGTCAGCTGAGCCAGATCTCCTGCGACCTCTGCTGTTTCCTCTTCGTAATTTTCCATCCACTGACCCTCACCCTGCTCCTTGGCTATAAACTCCTGCCTTCCCATGCTGTATTTGGAGTTGAGCCCAATCTCTCTCCTCCACAGCAAGACCCTGTTGCAGTGGCCCCTGATCATAGCTCACTGCAACCTCAAACTCCTGAGCTCAAGCGATCCTTCTGCCTCAGCCTCCCAAGTAGCTGGGACTATAGGTGCGCCACCATGCCCGGCTAATTTTTTATTTTTTGTGGAGATGGGGTCTCACTATTGCCCAGGCTGGTCTCAAACTCCTGGCCTTAAGTGATCCTCCCACCTTAGCCTCCCAAAGTGCTAGGGTTACAGGCCACTTAGCCCAGCTGGTCTTACTAAGCTTTAAACAGTATTGTAGAATAATTTTTTCTTTGACACTATGCAGAAATCTGTATATTTTCACTAAATTTTATCTAGTGTTTAAAAATTATTACTATGAAGAATAGTACAGGGTACCTTAGAAAGAGCCTGAGCTTAGCCCCCAACTCCTCTGCTGGAATCAAAGTTCTCCCGGAGGATTTAACCCTTTCCCTAATATTTTATTATGAAGCTTACCTCTTATGGTAAGAGTAAAGTAGCATCTAAATGATCTAAATCTCCTAAACATCTGCCTTTTTGTGTGTGTTTTTGTTTTGTTTTGTTTTGTTTTGTTAGAGACAGGATCTCACTCTGTCGCTCAGGCTGGAGTACAGTGGCACGATCCTAGCTCACTGCAGCCCTGAACTCTGGGCTCAGGCAATCCTCCTGCCTCAGCCTCGTAAGTAGCTAGTAGTACTACAGGCACACGCCAGCTACCACATTTAGCTAATTTTTAAATTTTTGGAGGGACTGAGTATGGCTGTGTTGCCAGGCTGGTCTCAAACTCTTGGCCTCAAATGATCCTTCTGCCTCAGCCTCCCAAAATGCTGGGATTATAAGTGTGAGCCACTGAGTCCAGCCAAAATCTATCTTTTGGATGGAACCTGAGAGGGCCTCACATTGCCATCTGCATGTGTGGACTCCTGGTCTGGTGGGGCGTCCAGGAGGTCACCCTCTTACACTCCCGAGGGAATTGTGCTGGCCCTCACCCTGGGCAACAGCAGGGAGGGAGCTGGGGCCAGCCCCGCTAAAGGTGTCAACATTAAGGTCTCGGCCCCTAAGTTCTGCATCTGGCCAGAGGCTATCTTTGCCTAGCCCCTTCTGTTAACCTTCTACATCTGGCCCTGGAGGGAAAGCTCCTTGGGCCTCTCAGGGACAGTATTGGGTCGAATCTCTGCAGACAGAGCTGCTGGCAATCAGGTCTGTGGCCAGGCTGCTTTGGTCTGCGCCGCCCTGTGGCGGCGCCTCCACACAGGCTGCAGTGGGGCCCAGGTGGCCTTGCTCTGGCACTTTCAGCACCCCCTCATTCAGATGCAAATCTTGCTAGGAGGAAGGACTTTTCCCTTCCAGCCATTAGCACCTCGTTATGAAGGTAGCACCCCCAGCAGGTATGAAGTGGGGGCACAGTGAGGGCTCTAGACCTATACTGTCCAGCGGGGTAGCCACTAGCCGCCTGTGGCTATTTACATTTGCTTGTAAATTAATTAAAACTAAAATTCAGTCCTCAGCCCTACTCAGCAGGCACAGGCCACTAGTGGCTATCAAGGGCGACCCAGGCGTGGAACATTCCCGTCATTGCAGAAACGTCTACTGGCCAGCACTGCTCCCAGAGGGGTCCCTGACCACCCTGCAAACGGGAGGGGGAGACAGTGTGCAAGGGTCCCCTTCCCCTACTCTGCCTTCCGGCTCTTTCTCCCACCTGGTCACCCTCCCTGAAAGGACACAAGGTGGCTGTTTTAGCCAGATTGGAATCCAGCTCTTTCTAACTCAGGGCTTCTCGGCGTACACACGGTTGGTATTTCGGACCAGATGGTTCCGTTTGGGGCTGTTCTGTACATCGTAGCATATTTTTCACACCTCTGGCCTCTATCCACTACATGGCAATAACCTCTTTCCCCTCAGTGATGACAATCAAAAATGTTCCCAGACAGTGCCAGATGGCTCTGAGGTGGGAATGGGAGTGGGGAGCAAAACTGCTCTGAGTGGGAACCACTGGTTTAACCACAGAGGCCTGTGCAAACCCTGAAGGTGGAAGCACCCCTCGAGGGCAGGAGGTGTGGATTTGGCTGTTTCGCCAACAGCGTCTAGGTGGAATTCACTGTTTAGTGGGTTTCTCCCTAGACCCCAGGCAGGCCTTGAGTTCAGGAGAGCTTTGATGGAGGAGAGACGCAAAGTGCTTATCACTGGGGAGAGGGCAGCCTGGGTAGGCGGCGGGGATGATGACAATAGAAGCGACCCACCTACTGACCTGCTGTGGGACCCTGTTCCCGGCCTGTGACTTCCCTGTGGACTGCGGCTCGCACACAGCTCACCGGCGATAGACAGTGCTGGGAGGGGCATGAGCAGCACCCCAGGTCCTGCTGTCCTGTAGACCCTGACTGGTGCTTTGGAAGAGGAAAGAAGGCAGGTGGGTACCCAGGCACCCGGTGATATCCCTCGAGGAGTCAGCAGCAGAGACGCTCAAAGTTTCTGACCAACTCCGAACGCCAGCCTCGGCCTCCTCGTTCTAGCCACCCCCCTGCTCTGGCTGGTTCTGGCACATCATACGTAAAGCAGAGGCAGGGGCAAGTAGTTGATGTGCACCCACAAACAATTCCCAAGTGTCCACTTTCTGCACACGCAGAGCCATCATCGGCTGACACTGCGACGGATGGTCATAACAGGAGTGCCTGAAATGACGCGGGTGCCCAGCCACCATCGCAGAGTCGAGGGTGAGTGAGGAATGGCTCCTTTATAGCCCAACAATTCACACAGTAATGACCTAACATCGCTCCTCTGGGAACTGGGCCCAAGAAATATATTTTTGCAGGTAACGGCAAATAAGAGCCAGCTCTGCAAAGAGGAAGACTAAATAAATCTCCCCACCCCCAGAAGAATTCACACGTTTTGACAAAAGCAATCTATAAGCACTCTATGGAATCTGAAATGCCCGAGATGGGATTGAGAATGGTATTCATTGCCTGGCTTTATAAGCCCGGGGGAGCCAGCAACCTGTCCCTCGGCACAGATGACTCAAAAAGGCAGATACTGGCCCATTCTTCTGCTCCAAGTGGGTGGGGGCCCTCATCTGGGATTTGGGGGCCTCTTAAAGGCCTGCATGAACTTCCCAGCTGGTGTGTGATGGGGGAAAACTGGGGACAGCAGTTGCAATAAGTTTCCTCATATGGTTCACTGGCAAACTCCTATTCATCCTTCAAAACTCTGCTCATGAGTCACCTCCTTTGGGAAACCCTCTGAGTCATGGCTTTCCTCACTCAGCAGCTAAGTCCATCATGATTCCACCCTCCAGCTCACCAGTTCTCCAGGCTGCAAGGTCATCCTTCCCTTTAACGCTCAAGGAGCAGTGGGCTGAGACCCCGGGAAGACTGGTCATTGCGGATTTCTCTCCCCCGAGTATTTCTGGGGATGGCTGTAGGCTCCAGACCTCCTGCCCGCTGCTGATGCTGTCACTGCAGCAGCCTGGGTACACGTTGCTGGAGCCACCTCTTCTGTCCTGCCATCTCTTCCTCCTCGTTGCTCCTCCCCTCCTTGCCCCACTGCCAAGAGATGCTCCCTGATTCCCCAAGCATAGTTAGGGCTAGAAACAAACTTTTCTGGAAGGTTTGGAAACAGCAGGAGGGAATTACAATGCAGAAGAGAAAAGCTTCAAATTGGATGGGGCTCCGGGCTCTGCAGACTGCCGGCCGGGGGGCCCCCAGGGGCTCCCCAGGGCTGTTCTGCTGCCCTGCAGCTGCTGCCAGCCAACCACCAGGCCCACCCACCTTCCCGTGGCCAGGACCCTCAGCAAGGATCCCGCCCCACCCCTGCCCACCTCCAGCCCTCTCTGTGCCTATCAAGGGCAATACCCAATTCCTTCCTCATTCTCCTCCCTCGTATCGAGGTCATGCTCTTGGCCTCCACGATGCTCCCAGTGAGGACGACCATTTACAGTTGCAAACAGGACAATTTGGCTCGTGGGTGAAAACTTTCAACTCGAGAATAGGATTTCTGGCTTTGACTTTTAGTGTTGTTCCCAAAACAGAGAGCAGTCTTCCCCTAGTGCTGAGTCAGAGGTGTCAGCGCTGCAAGTGGTCCTCCATGGTTTCAAAAATGTGGGACCCAAGCTCATGCTGGCTACGTGGTCCCCTCTTAGCGAGTGTGTCCTAGGCCTTCAGAGTTGTACGTCAGTCCCTCAGCCGAGCTCCAGGTCCCTTGAAGGCAGAGCTAGAATAACAGACGTTTATGTCTTTGCCAGACTCTAGTCTGAGCATGTCATACACTTTAACGCCCTTCATCTTCATAGCAGCCTTATGAGGCGGGTACTGATATATCCCCATTTACTGGTGGGGACACTGAGGCAAAGAGATGAGTGACTTGTCCAAGTCACAGGGCTAGCATGTGGCCAGGTTTGGCAACAGAGGCTATGTGTGGCCCCCTTCAGCCCCCGCCCTGCCGGAATGCTCATCTCTACTCGTAGAATCTAGGGGGGCCGGATGACTTTTCACTTTTTACTGAAGGACACCAGGTCACCGGGATCTCTGCCAAGGTCTCTCAGTGACCCCCACAGTGACTCACTGGGCCCTCTTCTAGGCCTGCTTTGTGCCAGGTCGGCTCCAGGGTGGCGAGAGGGGCAGGTGAGTGGGGGTGGAGCTGGCCTTCCAGCAGCAGGAGCTCCAGGGAGGGGGCCAGTGACCCCAGGTGCTGCCAGGTGACAAAGTCCTAGGTTCTCCTGCATTCTGAGGGGCCCGGTGTACTGACCGCCAGGACAGTGAGTGTGGGCGGCCCAGCTGAGGAAGGAGGTGGGGGCCTGAAGGACCCACAGGTCACACACCTGGGAAGGCCTTTGGAGGGCGAAGAGCCCTCAGACCAGACCCGGGCTGCACCCTCACAGGTATGTGACCGTGGGTCACTCACCCTCTCGGATGGACGGGCACCTCTCTCCTGTGTAGAACAGAGGAATGTGTCGCCTCTTGCAGGGCAGCTTTGAGCGTGACGGGAGGGGTGTATGATGCAGGAAACTAGCTCAGTTTGTGATATCTGATGGGTTCTGCAATTGCCTTTTGAAACACTTTAGCCAAGTGAAGTTGGAGAGCCTTTGGTGGCAGTGTGGAGGGCAAGGGACGGTGGGAGGGAAGCCCCAGTGCCTCCAGTCCCACTGTCCCGCCTGGCCAGCCTCTACCCTCCCACTTCTGCCCTCTCCCAGGACTAAGGGAGCACATAGCCCTGGGCCCAGCCCCGGGGTTTGCGGGGGGCGGTGGGGGGGTGCCCCTGGCCACCAGGAGCCACCAGCTGCCTGCCCCTCCCCCAGCACTCGCCCATTTTCAAGGTCACTGTCATTTAATCCTAGCCCCACACCAGGAATAAGGGAGGAATTCAAATTATTCAGAGAAAATGGAACCCCACCAAGTCTGTTGCCCAGGGTTTCCTGGCTGGAGCCAGGGTTGACACCGGCTCCTTCCTCCCACCTCGCAGCCCACTGGATGCTCACACTCCAGTGCAGACGTAGGGCTCCTCTAATATCACAGATCAAAGCCCGTTACTCTGCCCTTGCTCAGCATTCTTCAGTGGCTACCCAGTGCCCTTGGGAAACATTTCTAAACCTACAGGATCTACCCCCGCCTTCATCCAGTCTCTCCTTCCCCTTCTCACTCCCCACACTGTGCCCTTCCTGCCCTGGGAACACCCCCTCTTGCTGCTCACTACCCCAATCTATATTCGTCTAAGGACTCTGCACCCTGAAGTCTAGCAGTGTCTGGCATGTGGACGGCACTCAGCGGTCATTTCAAGAGCGCGTAGCTTGATTAAGTAGCATGTGCGAATGTATTGAAATAAGATCCCAACACATCTGTTGTGGGCTAAAGCTTTTGTGACTGCCACCACCAGCTTCCTCACCTGCCACATCTTTGAACCCACCAGCAGGTCCATGTGCACATTATCTGGGCAGATGCCAGCTTCCAAAGCCACAGAAATGATAAAACACAACCAAAAGCAAGTCAAAACCCCAGCAGGTCAATCAGCAAAACAAAGCACTCTTCATTAAGCACTAAAGGCCTGGGGTTTCTCCTCTAATCCCCTTCTCAATTGTCACCTGCCCCCTGAAGGCATCTGGATCGGGAGCATCCCCACCAGTGGGAGGGGCAGGAAAAAGTGCTGGGAACCTCGAGATCGCTGGGACACTGCCGCATGGCTCTCTAAAAAGAAGGCACCAATCTCCAATCCCAGCAGGCCATTCCTACGCAGTGTTCCAGTGGGGAAGGCCATTTCACAGGTGGTGGGTGTGGAAACACATTGCAATTGCTTTTCAAAATTTGAAGTGTGCAAATACCATCTGACCCAGCAATTAGACCTCCAGGTTTCTATCCCAAACTATTCTCCGTGCAAAGATGTGTGCGCAGGAATGTTCTCTGCACATTCTCTGTACTAGCGAACGTGGAAACAACGCAAGTGTCATTAGCAGAGGAACCATCAAATACGTCATGGCGCTTCCTTGCTGTGGGACATCAGGCAGCTCAAGGAACAAGTGGCCAAGACAACTGGTGAAGGGAACAGCAAGTTTCAGAACACGAGTAATACAATCCAGGATATATATATATATACATATTTTTTTTTTCTTTTTTTTTTTTTTTTGAGACAGAGTCTCACTCTGTTGCCTGGGCTAGAGTGCTGTGGCGTCAGCCCAGCTCACAGCAACCTCACACTCCTGGGCTCAAGCGATCCTTCCGCCTCAGCCTCCCAAGTAGCTGGGACTACAGACATGCGCCACCATGCCCAGCTAATTTTTTCTATGTATATTTTTAGCTGTCCAATTAATTTCTTTCTATTTTTGGTAGAGACGGGGTCTCGCTCTTGCTCAGGCTGGTCTCGAACTCCTGAGCTCAAAGATCCACCCGCCTAGGCCTCCCAGAGTGCTAGGATTACAGGCGTGAGCCACCGCGCCCGGCCCCCTGGGTTATACATGTTTTGAAAGGATGGGTAATTCTGGGAAGCGAAGGGGACGATGATGGGGCACTTGGGAGGGGCTTGCGGGAGCAAGCGGCAGAGGTGGCAGGTGTCTCAGCTGACACTGGGATCCCGGCTGGCAGAACAGAGGTGTGAAGGCAGGTCAGGCGGGAGCCACGGGACCCTGTCACCCAGCGGGGAGCTTGGCAGGGAAGGGCAGAGGCAGGAGAGGTGGGCGAGAGGGAGGCTGGGATCACCTGGGACCCATGTGTCCTGAGGGCGAGATCGGGCCTTGGAGAGATTGTAAATGGAGGGAGGACAGGGTAAGATGTGGAATTGCGGGTATGTAGCTGGAAAAAAATGATTGTGATTTCTCTCTCATAAGTGGGAAAAAGAAAGAGCTGTGTGCTGCAGCCGAGGCGGAGCACTTTCCTCCGGTGCGCTGGAAGGGTGAGCAGGAGCCATCAGCAGGGCAGGGCGGCTCTGAGGCCAGTCCAGAGAGCCTCCATCCTGCAACGGGTGCTTGATTTTGCTTCCGCTTCCGGCGTAATGCCTGTGTCCCCTGGGCCTGCGGTCAGGGTCAAAGTGCAGGGACATCTTGGGGGTGGATTTGGCAGGCTGGAGACGACTGGGCGTTCCAAAATTGAGAAAGTTCACTCTAGGGAGCTGAGAAGAAGGTGTGCCACTAAAATGAAGCCGGTGGGTCTTTTCTCCAGGGAAGCACTTTGCAAGTGAGGCCCTCCCCTCAGGGCGCTGGTTTGACCCTTTACCCATGACTAAGCTGAGCTCTCTAGATCGGTGGCTTGGGGCTGCAACACATTTCTTCCTCCTCCTGATTTGGTTGTCCTGATTTTCAGGAAATGTGGGGAGCAGACTCCTTGTACCTTAAAGGTCACTCAAACCACCGACTCCTGTTCTGAGCAGCTCTCTGAAGACCCAGGCAGATCAGCGGAGATCCGTATTAACTCATACTCAGCTTGCCCCAAAGGGGAAAAATTAAGAGTATTAATTATCCCTATACACGTTCACAGTCATAGAAAACAGAGAAGGACACTTACCACATTGAGAGTGGTCACCACGGGGTGGCGGGGGCAAGTCTTACAATTAAGGTATATTACTTTTGAAACAAAAAATACAGTAAAAATCAAGCCTGAGCAATTATTTGTTTTAGCAACATCTGTTCTCACTCTTTGTCCATCTGCGTTCTGGCCAAGCCCTGGCCCAACCCAGCGTGGCTGAGCACGCACAGACGCCGGCCCCTCCTCCCCGGGACAGGATCGTGGGGGCTGAGAAAGTTTTCTTCCCACTCGCTGGCTTTGAACAGAAAGCAATTCACTGTCACTTTGCACATACGCATTTCATAGGATTTAAGATTTGCTAGAGGAATTATGGTGCTAATTTCCTAGTCTACTACAAATATGGCGTTATAAACATAACAGCAAATGTCAGGCTGTAACTGTGTGCCAGACACTGGGCCAGGTGCTTTCGGTGGATTTGTTCGTTTAACCCTCGCAGTACCCCTTTGGCCCAGGTAGAGGTAAAACCTGCCCGTTTTAAAGATGAGGAAGCTGAGGCACAATGAGATGTTGCCACTAAAAGCCTCAGAGCTTACTTAAAAAAACAGACAAAATTTTCCAAACCCCTCGAAGAGTAAGGTGTCACCCAATAAGGTACTGATCTAACACCAAGTACGCAGTGTGGAGACCCACTAATCAGTCAAGACTTATTTTGGAAATTGCTTAGGACAATGACCCTCAAAATGTGGTCCCCAGACAAGCGTTACATCATCATCATTGCTTGGGAACTTGCTAGAAATGCAAGTTCTTGGGCCCCACTCCAGATTTACTGAATCAAAGACCCAGGGGTGTGGCCACCCGGGTGAATCTGATGCAGCTACAATCGGAGAATCACCAGTTTAGGTGTGAAGAAAGCAATTCTCCTGGGGTCTCTCAGAACCAGGTAATTCCTCCCACTTGGAACCGAAGATGAGGACAATGTCATCAAACTTGAAGGCCCACAGAACCCTCCGGAGGGCTGGGTGGAACACAGACGGCTGGGCCCTGATGTGCAACTTGCTCGAAGGGGATAAACGAGGGTACTATCCCTGCACACACTGACATTCGTAGAACACAGGGAAGGACACGTAACACGTTAAGAGTTGTCATCGCCCGGAGGACACAGATTTGGCAGGTCTAGGACAAGCTTTCTAGGTGATGCCGACCAGTGCTGCCGCTGCTGCGGAGACCAGGCTTGGAGAACGATGGGTGTGGTGAATGACAGATAGTCCCTTATCAGATTCAGAATGCCTTCCTCGCAGGAATCCCTCTTAATTTTTTTATTAAGAAACTGAAATTTGTATCTGTGAGACTGCCATCTTTTAAAAATTTTATTTGTTTTTATATTTATTTTTTATTTTATTTATTTATTGTTTCTTTTTGAGACAGGGTCTCACTCTGTCATCTAGGCTGGAGTGCAGTGGTGTCATCACAGCTCACTGCAACCTCAAACTCCTGGGCTCAAGTGATCCTCCTGACTCAGCCTCTCTAGTAAGTGGGACTACAGGCAAGTACCACTACACCCAGCTAATTTTTTTATTTTCCGATAGAGAGAGGGTGTCTCTCTTGCTCAGGCTGGTCTCCAACTCCTGGCCTCAAGCGATCCTCCCGCCTCGGCCTCCCAGAGTGCTAGGATTACAGGCGTGAGCCACCGCACCCAGCCGGAACTGCCATCTTTGAACTGAAACTGGGAGGCAATCGTAAAGCAGGATTGAATATATCCATCTCCAGCTAGAAGAAGCGCATTTAGGGCCCAAAGAGATGGGCTGGGAGCAGCCTGGTCTGAGACCTGCGTGCCCCTTGAGGTCCCACTCCCAGCGCACTGCAGGCCCCCTCTGGGGCGGGGCAGCATCGCTGAGCGGCTGCTCCCTGGTGGAAAGGGCAGGAAGAAGCTGCGTTAGGAGAGCACTAGGCGCCTTTGATAAACAGCTGGGGACCAAAAGCTCCGCTGGGCTTTCCTTGTCATTCAGCGCACAGAGGGCAGCAGTACGGCAGACAGAAGTGCCACCACAGGCCCTTGTCTCGGTGGCCCTGGAGGGGCCGCCCAGTGAGCATGCCGAGGACAGAGCTAACGCCACACAGCAGGTCCGAGCTGAGCAGGCCTGGAAGTCCAGAGTCCGGGAGAGAGGCGAGGTGAAAAGGAACCGACATGTGTGGAAGGCCTACTCGGTGTTAGACGCGGGGCCTCGGTCCTCCCGCTGAGGGAGACAATCGCGGTTACTGCACGGCTGTGTGTCACAGGTGACATGCCAGGGCGGTCTGGAGCCAGAGCGCACGGAGGTGGGCAGGGCCCTTGAGAACAATCGATTTGTGAGCAGAGCTTGGTTGGAAGACGCAGGGAAGGGGATTACAAACAGACGGGCACCCCGATCAGAGTCCCATTCTCGGGGAGGGTAGGAAGCCCTTCCCATGGTGGAGGAGACGGGACCATGGAGCCACTGGCTCTTGCTCCGAGGCCGGGGCCTGGGCCAGCTGAGGGCAGGGGGCAGGAAGAGGAGGGTGACTCAGGAGCCATGCTTGGGGACGAGGCTGGAGGACTTGGGATTGGTTGGATGTGGAAGGGCACCAGGACGACTCCTGAATCCACCAGTCATCCCTGTCTGCTCCCTGAGCCCCTGCTGCATGCCAGCCCCTCAGTGGCAGCACACGGTGTCCAGGCTGGAAGGTTCCGGAGCTGCAGTCTGGTCCAGGGGGTTGGTTAGGGGCTTGTCTTGAAGCAAGCACACCGTTTCATTTGAATTGACTATTTTTATTTAGAGGTGGAGGAGGGCAGAGGGGGTAGAGACAATGGGGATCTAGATACTCCAAAACCATCCACAGCAGGTCTTTTGCTGGGCCCTGGGGATTCCAAAAAGTTAAGACATTATTCTTGCCCTCAAGGCCTCACAATTTAGTAAGGAGTCACACCAATAGATCATTAAAATGTAAAGCGCTGAGTGTGTCAGAGACACACACCATGGCAGGAAGTCTGGCAGAGGGCATTGATCCACTGGGAGGTGGCCTATGGTCCAGGAAGGCTCCCTGGAGGAAGTGACAATCAGTTAGTTTCATAGCTTTTGCCTGAGGCATCCCGGCGTGGGGCCTTGGCTGATGATGGGGCCATTTACTGAGGCAGAGACATCTCTGGGGAGCAGGTTGGGCGAGGAAGATGTCAGGTCAGTCCTGCACAGGGTGGGCCTGGGGTTCCCGGACAACCCCAAGGATCCAGTAGGTACTAGACACAAGGGTCAGACTAAGTGCCCTACTGACAGTGACACAGCTGGCCGAGGGCAGATTCGAGCTTCAAACCCAAGTGCAGTGGTGCCGAAGGCGGCGAAGCTGCTCTGTGGCCCCTGTGGAGAGAGCGTCAGCAAGTGCTTGCGGCCACCAGCCCTGCACCACCCAGTCCGGAAAGGCCTTTTGCAGAGGCTCTCATCTTCTGGGATGGTCGATGGAAGGGAGAGGATTTAATTGATAGGAACCAGTAGGGTGAAAATAGCTTCTATTAGGATGAGCTCACGCTCTCTTGTCTGATTTCCTTCCGATGATGAGATAAAAAGGGAAAATGGCAGAATTTCAAGTTACACCCAAACCACCAGGAATCCTTCCCCACAGCACCCACAGGCTATTTGAGATCAGCTCCTGCCTTCACCTCCCACATCGGCCTCCACCCTGTGTTCCCCCAGCCCCTCGACCCTCAGGGCCCCCCAGCAGCTCTGCTCTCCCAGACTGGAGCGAGTGTGCAGGGTCCCAGAGAAGGGCCCGGAGGCTCCTCCCAAGCAGCAGCACCCAGAGTTGGTGAGTGAGTGCTGTCCCCTCAAGTCATGTGCCCATTTTGAGGAGAAGGAACCCAAGGCCCGCCTTAAAGGGACGTAGGTTTGGCACAGCCCAGGCTCTGGTCCCACTCCCTGCCCTACTCTTCCCCAGGTCACCAGCCCTCGATCAATACCCAGCCTGGACAGACCGGCCACCAAGAAGAGACTAGGGTTAGGGAGGCGGGAGCACATGAGCTAGGACCTTGGCCACGTCAGAAGTAGAAACTATTGTCTACTTAATTTTTCTTCTCTGGAACATTTGGCTTCCCAAAAGTAATATTAAATTTTGAACAAAAACCAAAGTTTTATTTTTCCATGACCGTACTATGAGATCTTTTTCTTTGTTTTTGCCAGTGGTCTCTCTCTTACTAAACAGTAACACTCTCAGGACCCCCGTTGGGAGTGGGCTTGTTGCCAAATACCATCCTCTGCAGCAGGGGGCTGGTTTCTCTGCAGGAAGCTCCTGCTCTGAACAAGAGCAAACCACCCGGCCCTCATCCTGCCTCTGGGAGCGGTGGCCGCTTGGTCTCCTCCCCACGGCCAGGAGCAGAGGGTCGGGCAGGAGGATTTTGAATGGGCATTTCCTTGACAACATGAGCCAATTATCCACCCTGACGTCCCTATCTGAACACACAGGATACAGGGAACATCTCCGGGCTCTGATTCGGGGGAGTGGGGGGCTTCGATCTGCCCCTGCCCCCAGATCCCCTGTGTTGTTTCATTTCTACCCCGTCTTGACATCCTCCTGCACTACTGAACAGGCCCCCACCTCCTCTCCCCTGTCCATTCCCCTGGGCTCCCGACGCTGAGACAGAGACTAAGTGCAAATACTTTATTTGGCAAATCTGGAAAACACCAGCGCGGAGGTTGTACTAGTCAGCTCGGGCTGCGTAAGAAAGTCCACAGCTGGGTGGCCTGACAACAGAAATGTACTATCTCGCAGCTCTAGAGGGCAGAAGTTCAAGATCGAGGTGATGCCATGGTTGGTTCCTTCTGAAGCTGTGAGGGAAAGCCTGCTCGGTGCCTCTCGCCCAGCTCCTGGGGGCTGTCGGCAGTCCTGGGCACTCGCTGGCTTGTAGACGCATCGCACGACGGCTTGCGTCTCCACTGGTGTTCAACCTGTAACGGGGTGGAGAAGCAAGGCGGGAGGGAGGAAGCTGGTGAAGAGCAAGTTGTCAGGCAGATCTCCCCTGCGGATGCCTGGAACCCCACAGGGACCCTGAGAAAGGGGAGGAGTCCGAGGGGTGAGGGACCTGGGGTATCTACCCACCAGTTCGCAACTGGCAGTGGTGGGAGGCTGCTCCCACGGGATGTAAGTCCCTGCGGCTCCTGGCTGCTGTGCAGGCAGAGTGTCCTCCAGTGTCCAGAGAGACCCCCAGGCAAACGGTTGGGATGTGGGCCCAGGACAGAGCACACATAATGGAGAGATCAAGGGAACACGGGCAGGGCACCCACATGTCACTCCTGCCCCTGTCTCAGCTCCCAAAGCCTTGCTGGTCACCCACATCTATGAATACAACAGTCTGGACCATGACCCTGGGCTTCAGAGATGATGGGTCTCATTGGTCCTCACCAGCCCTGTCCAGACTTGATCCATATCCACCATCTACTAGGGCCAGAACTTGTACTTGCGGTTCTTTGAGAGAAACTGCCCTTAAAGGGCACCCCTGTAAGTGTTTATGTCCCCAAATCTCCATGGAGGCCTCCTGAGGCATCGCCTTGCAGTGGTCATGGCCAACTGACCCTCTTTGCTCGCATACACATTGTTTGGCACTCGCTCCCCTTCTTGGGCGTGTTTCTGTACCAGCGCGTAGATCACTGCCGTTTGTAACAGCCGGCTGCCTGGATGTAACAGGATGCAGTTAACTGTTCTTCTGTTGAGGAACTTACAGACCGTTTCCATTTTCACTACTGTTAGGAATGCCACGAAGGACACAAAGGACGCTGATCCACGTGACAGGTTTCTAGAGGTACAACTTCTGGGTCGAAAGGCATACGCCTATTTAAATTTTGAGAGAGAATTCCAAATTGCTTTCCTGATATTCCCGACTGGAGTGTCAGGAGCATCCGTCAGGAGTGAGGTGTCCTGGCAGGCAGGGGCAGGGCTGATGTGGAGTTCAGTGACAGCCGGATTCCTACGTGCTGCACAGAAGCGGCAGACGCTGGGCCCAGAGGTGTCCCCAAACCTCCACTGCTATGTGCCACCTTCACAGTAGTTGCTCATAACTGCAGACCACCTGTGCGCGCAGTAACTTAATCTTTATCTTTTAAAAGAAGAACTCAGTTCCTGGCCAAAGAAACTTTGCATCACTTTTATAAAATGAAAACCAATGTGGGATCAGAATCCCAGGTGAGCTGCCATCTGTGGACCCCCTGGTCTGTGTCAGCCTTTGATACTACTTTGCTTAATTTTCACAACAAATCTCCAAGGCAGGGAATGTTATTCTTCTTCCCTTTCTTTGCAGATGAGGAAACTAGGGCTTCTCAGCCACGGACTCCCTCTCCTGGAGTTCTGCCCTGAGCCCGGGCTGGCCCCCTTGCCCGCCATGCCCAGGACTGCTGGTGGCTGCTTTCCACCATCTGCAGAGCTGGCCGGTCCCTGCACTGGTGGCTGCACAGCCAGGGCTAGCAGTTTCCTGGAGCCGCCCACCCCGCTGGTTTCTGCCACTGGTGTGCAATCACACACGCCCACACAACTCATTTCTTCACTCATTCATTCATGCAAGTTCACAGTGGGTTCTTGTATTTGACAGACCTTCCTGGCTGCCTGCTTCACGGCAGGCTCTGGGCTAAGAGCTGTGAACAGAGATGAAGTGGTGTCGGTCTCTGCCTTTGGGAAGCTTATAATCTGGGAGGGAGGGAGGTAAATAAACACAGGTGGGTAAAGCCGAGAGAGTGGGGGGTGCTTGGGAGAAGCATCTAACCTTGTCCACTAAGAGGGAGGAGAGAGTTGGGGGTCACCGTGGAGCTTTCCAGAGGAGGGGACATCTTGGAGGGGCATGAGGGAGATGCATCCCAGCAAGGAAAACAGCACTTGAAGACAAGAGGAGGTGAGGGTGATGCTTTGTCGGGACTCCCAACGATGGGCACGTGTGGAGCCAAGAGCAGGGACAAGGTGTGGGGGCAGAGCCACGGCCGCTGTAGTGCTGGGGCTTCACCTCAGAGAAGATGAGGACAGAGGTGAGGACCGTGGGAAGGCTGACCCGGGCCGCACCAGGCCCTGGTCTGCACAGCAGCTCGGCTGTGGTGGCCGCCCCAGACTTCCCCATTCCTCAGCTGCAGCATGGCCAAGCCCGCAGGGCGCCTCATGAAGACAGGCCAGGGCAGGCACAGGAGGGCCTAGAATTCTGCCAGCCCTGTTTTTCAGATGGGGCCCCCCAGGTGGCAGGCCCCAGGAACCAGCCCTGGGTGCCGCTGTCTCGTCCTGGCATTGGCCTGTGTTTGATGCATGCCCGCTAGACTCAGAGTGGGGAAACTGAGGAAACCCAGAATCTTGGAGAGAGGAAAGACTCCAGAGATCACTGGCAAGTCCAGCTCACTCATGTTAGACATATGGAAACAGAGGCCGGGAGAGAGAAATGAATCGCCCAGGTCCTCACGATGACTTAATGATTTTGTTAACACTGTAATTAATAATTACAATGTTGACATTTATTGAACACTTACTTATAATATGCAAGCACTGGTACATTAACTGCCCATTAGAAATACTCTAATTTTATCATCCTAATAACCCTCTGAGGTAGGTGCTATTCACTGTCACCCTTTGACAGATGCGGAAACTGAGGCTGTGCTTCTGGGGAGATTTCCCTCTGAGAAGGAGCCCAAGCTCCCACGCAGGCCACCCCAGGATGAGGTGTGTGGTGGGAGCCCCAAGCCAGGCGGGCCTCCCACGTTCGCCTTGGCTCAGGCCCAGCGACAGGAACAGACAGGGAGCACCCGGGGGCCTGTCTGCGCCGATCAAAGCACCGGGTGGGAGGCCGCAGAGCAGGGCAGAGCAGCAGCTTCCAGGGCTCCGTGGAGAGCCACCTTGCCTCCCTGGACCCATACCGGGCCTGCCCTCTCACTCGGAGTCCCAGCGAAGGGCCTGGGAGGACAGGAGATGAGGTTGTTAGGCCCCAGTAGGACTGTTTTAGGAACTCTGCTTGCCCAGTGGAAACCCGCCCGCCCAAGGCTTCTTCTTGTCCCCCCAGCCCCATGGCCAGGGCTGCCAGCAAACCGTGGGGCAGTCTGCAAACAGCCAGCAAGCAAGTGCTGAGCTTCCTGAAGCGCAGGTGCGGAGAACACAGTGCCCGGCCAGACACCTGCGGTCAGGGGGTCAGAGCCTGTGGCCCTTCCTGGCAGCTCTGGGATGGGGAGGCCTCAGGCTCCAGGATTCTCTTCTGCCACGCTCTCCCCAGACACCCCACCTGGTGAATGAGGCTGAGGGTCCTGCGCTTTGCAGCGGAAAAAGCCTCTTCCTCTCCCAATTTCAGGGCCAGTGAAATACACATACAAAACAGAGGGTCGGAGCTGGGGTGGCTGAGGGATCACCCCTGCCCTGAGTGGCGGGAGTCCTGAGAACCAAGGCTCACCAAGGACACATAGACAGCCGATGGCAGAGCCAGGCCTGGAGCCCACGTCCCAGCTCCCAGCCAGGGCTCTGTCCACACCTGGATTAGTTTTCTATGGCTGCCATAACAAATTACACACATTGAGTGGCTGAAAATAACACAAATTTTTTTATCTCACGGTCCTGTCGATCAGAAGTCCAGCATGGATCTCACCAGACTGAAACCACGGGGTCGGCGAGCTGGGTTTCGGATCCAGGGGAGAATCTGTTTCCCGCTCACTTGGGTTGTTGGCAGAATCCAGCGTCCTGCAGTTGCAGGACCGAGGTCTCTGTTTTCTTTCTGGCTGTAAAGCAAGAGCAGGTCTCAGCTTTTAGAAGCTGACACATTCCTTGGCTCGTGGTCCACTTCTTCCACACCCCCATATCCTTCCATATCCTTTGCTGGTCCCCTCTTGCACCCCTCTTCCACTTTTCAGGACCGATGTGATTGGTTGGGCCCCCCGGGTGATTCAGGACTCTCTCCTCATCTCACGGTCCTTAACGCAGGGACACCTGCAAAGTGCCTTTTGCGGCATAAGGTAACTGAATCACAGGTTCAAGAGATTAAGGTGTGGACATCTTTGGGGGGCCGTTATTCTGCCTACCACACCCCCTTGCTCACTTTCAAGAGGACCCAACAGAGAATCGACTGCCAGCCTCACCAAGCAGCTCCACGCGGCCACACTGGGCAGGCCCAGGGCAGTGCAGGACAGGGCCACGCCGCCGCCCACAGAGCCTCTGCCCGCGGGGCCTCCCTGGCCTTCATCCGGCCAATGTTTGCTTTTCCATCATGAAAGAAGAACATTTTTAAAAGTGTAGAAAATACAAAAAAGGAGCAAGAAAAGAAAGTCCCAACCCCCAAACAATCACTGTTAGCATTTTGCTGACTTTCCTTTGAGTCTTTTATTCTATGCCATGGGTTGGCTTTTTGAGACTAGACTTGTAATCGTATTACAGAAATGAAATTATTTTGCTTTTTTTCACATGGTATTATATCTTACATATCTTTACCACATCGAAATAAATTCTATGTTAAACCTTATTAAATAGCTACCTATTATTCCATTGTGTGGATGGATATATCATAGATCAGTGTTCCCCAACCTTTTTGGCCCCAGGGACCACTTTCATGGAAGACAATTTTTCCACGGACTGGTGGTGGGGGCAATGGTTCCAGGATGATTCAAGCACATTACATTTATTGTGCAGCCAAACCTCTCTGCTGATGATGATCTGTATTTGCAGCCGCTCCCCAGCACTAGCATCACCGCCTCAGCTCCACCTGACATCAAGGCATTCGATTCTCAAAAGGAGCATGCAGCCTAGATCCCTCGCATGTGCAGTTTACAGTAGGGTTCTCATCCCTACGAAAATCTAATGATCTGACAGGAGGCGGAGCTCAGGCAGTGACGCGAGTCATGGGGAGCAGCTGTAAATACATATGAAGCTTCACTTGCTCACTGCTGCTCACCTCCTGCTGTGTGCCCTGTTCCTGGCGGCCCATGGGCCAGTACCAGTCTGTGGCCCAGACGTTGGAGACCACAGCTACGAATGACTCAATGATTCTCCCACAGTGGGACCCTTAGGTTGGTGGCCATTATAAATGACATTTTGATGTACATCTTTTGCACAAAGCATACCCCAGGTTTAAGACGCATTTCCTGGAGGAATGATTGTTGGGTCTAAGAGTATGAACCCATTTTAAAGTTCTTGTGACCTATGCATAGAGTGGCTACTCATCCTGGGTCTTCTGGGACAGGTCCACTTACCCTGTTCTTTTAGCATTCTTCGCTCTGTGTCCCAGGTTGGGTAATACGTCATGGTCACCCCACAGGCAGGCTGCCCTGGAGATTCAAAGGGCCCCTCTCTCTGTACCACAGTGCTCCAGTGTGGGTCTCTGAGGCTGTGGCCACACTCCGCAGACTGCTGCGCTGCCTTGTTGTGATGCTACACAGCACACACTTTGCCAGCCCAACAGCCCGAGTGCCTATGAGAGCAGAAGTCACACCTCACCCTGCCCAGAGCCCTGGGTGCCACTCAAGACCTGGCTCCTTCATGTGTCCCACCAACCTCCAGAGGACCCCACCAGGTGCCAGCACCCCGCCTGGCACTGGGTGCAGTGGTGACCGGCCCAGGGAAGGCACATCGTGGGTGGCTTACTTTTCATATGAGTAAATGAGGCTACAGGTCATCGGCAGCTCCAAAACAGGTGCGTGAGATGAGCCAGGGTCCTGTTTAGGCCCCCATGGAGTTGAGAAGAACCTGATTACAAAGGGCTTCTGTGGGGAGAGGGCTCCTCTCAGAGACAGGGCCCATGTAGGCATCACAGTTTGTCCAAACCTGTCCAGAAGAGACATGTGAAGTATGAAGAAGCAGAAAGAACAGACAGGCTGTCCCAGCTGCTTCAAAACCTCAGTACGAGGCCAGAGACCTCAGCTCTGCCTCAACAGCGAGGAGGTTTTGCAGGGACCAGGTAATGAGAGCAATGGCGCTTGCCGACTCTGTCCAGAGAAAGCAGTTTTTAATCTGAAAAATGGAAAATTTCTTCCATGTACATTAGCAGTGCCCTCTGATGTCTTTGAATTCACAGTAAAAGCCCCCAACCACTTTGGGCACTTTGGTTACTTTGGAAATGGGAGCATCAGAGAAGTGGAGTCCAGGCCTGGCCAAGTCTTCATTTTCAAAAACATGTACTGGTACATATGGGTAACGGCGATGTCATAAATCAATAAGACTGGAGGGTTTGTTCGATAAAGGATAATTTAAATATTTAAGAAAAGTAAAACTCACCTCATCTCTTATAGCATATTCCAGATGGATCAACTACCTAAATATTAGAAAAAATAAAGTTGTAAGAAATAACTAGGAGTCAATATAAGTAGCTTTTTACTGAATTAGGAGATAGAGAAAGTCAGTCTCCCTCTCTGGTCCTTAGGGCCGGAAGGCAACCCCAAAGGCGTCTGGAGGACCGGCTCTGTGCATGGTGCGTCCTGCTGGTCCAGGGAGGAGCCCCAGGCCAGGCGAAGTCTGGGCTGCGCGCTGGCCGCGTGGCTCGGCTTCTTGGGGCAGAAGCACCACGCGGACCAGGCCTCGGGTCGCCAGGGCTTCTGAGTTTTTCAGGGGAATAAAGAAATCTGTGTATGTGTTTAGTCTTCATTTTTAAAGGTTGTCAAGAAATTAAAAGCAGAAAACAATTGTTTAATGGTATCCAGGCCAAGCAAAATCCACCTGTGGGCCTGGCTGCGCCTGCAGGCAGCGCACCACCTGTGAATCAGCCTGCCCGCTCTCGGCATTACAGATGGGGAGACCCAGGCCCTCGGTGGGGACTTGTCTGAGCACACGGTGAATTGTCCGCAGAGCTCAGGGGAGCCCCAAGCCAGTGCTCTCTCCTCAGTGCCACCCCATCCCAGAAGAGGGGGTGGGGAGTGGAGCCTGGATGTGCCCAGAGGAGAGGGACAGGGGAGGATGTGGGAGGCCTATTTAACTCTGCACAAGGCAGGCCTCTCTCCCATGGCTCTCCTCCTGTTTGCAAGGGTGAAGTGACTGGATTCTCTTGGCCAAAGTGACCTGCTCGAGATCATGCAAAGCTCTGCATTCCTGGCAAAATGTCTCCATTTCCTCCCACTGTTGGCAATGGCTTAGGGTTGGGAGCCTCTCTCTTCCAGGTCAGCCTGAGGACACTTTCTAGTTTGTTACTCTCTGCCCCTCAGTGAACACAAGGCTCCCGGGGCTGGTCTGACGGGCAGAGAGGAGCAGGTGCTCACCCCTCTGGGTCTGGCTGTGTTTCCCAAGAGTGGGTGCACACCACCACTGGTGGCAGGGAGATGACCTGTAGGTGTGCATGATAAGCACCTTAAAAAGGTAGCAGTTCCCACTTGGACGTTCACGGGCCACCTATTTATGGCAAGCATACCAGTGTCATCTAAAGTTTCCTTTACCAGGAATTGAGTTGACCCAAAGGTCACCAAGAGCACAGGTGGTCTGCAGTCATGGCAAATGCCATGGAGGTGGCCCATGACAACAGAAGTTTGAGGACACTTCTCTGGACCAGAGCCCAACAGCTTTTGTGACGGTGTTTAAAAGTTTGGGCTGAATCGAGCACACTCAGATTTCTCTCTCCTCCCCACCCCCACAAGCACCGCTGTTAAACCAGGTCTCTCTGTTCTTTCCTTATGGGTAGATGTCGTGAAGCTCACAATTTTAGATTACATTTTGCAGTTTGCAGATAAGTGAGTCCTTATCTTTGCAAATCTTGACTCTGTGTCCCAAGTATTAGCTTCCAGCTTTGTGTCATCCCCAAATATGATCGGCAGCCTTACTCTGTCTTCACATAAGTCACTAACAAAACTGCAGGACAGGGCAGGGCTGAGCACAGCCAGGTGACACTTCTGCCTGGCTCCCAGGGACAGTAATTCTCTGCCCAACACTCACCACCTACAGTTGTCGAACCATCTCTAGCTACAAATGCACCGACTGTGTCTCTCACAGTCCCGTCCGCTGCTGGGCGCAGTCTCTGGAAGGGGCTTACACACCATCCCTCAGTCCTGGACTTGCACCGGGATTTCCCGTCTGGTCATTCATCCTCAGCATCCATCTCTTCCTCATTTGGAGGAGCAGATAGCATTTTCCCAGACATATATTCCATTTTCTGGCCCCTCTCCCAGGTTTCGCGCTTCCTGGATGGTTGTGGGGCGCAATTCTGTATCCATTCCCACACGGTCTCATGGTACTCTGGGCTGCGATTTATCTGGACTTGGGGACCAGATATTAGTCAACTGGCTCAGTTCTCTGACTACCTCCTCAGCCGTGCCGCGGCCAATTTCCTCTTACTCACATTTGTTCAGCCCTCTTCAGGGTGAAGATCATTAGTACTGTTTAGAATGATGTGACATCAGAATCGGGTGAGTCTCTCTTTCCTCCGTCATCTGCTTTAACATTCACCAGGGAGCATCCTCTGGGTCTATCCAGGAAATGAAGATACAAAGACAAATGGGACAATGTCCCTGCCCTTAGGAACTGCTGGCTCCAGTACTGCCTCTGTCACCCTGAACATGCTGTAAAAAGGCATTGTTTCCTGTCTTTGGAATTTCAAACTGTGGTCATGCCTAAGAATCCAATATTCCCCACATAGCCAAGCAGTGAAGAAATGAAGGTTTCCAGATTGGAGTGAGGTGAGATGAACAGGGCTGATGTGTTAAACAATACACCAAGGGGAGTGCAAAGCTGGAGTGGCCTGCAGTCAGGATTGAGGGGCTAGTCAGAGTGGGAGACCTATTTATGCATGGAGATCCTTCTGAGTGATAAGTATTTTCTTCCAAGCTAGAGAACTGAGCTGAACTCTTAACAGGATCTTGCACTCAAAGAGCAAGTGGGGGCAGCAGGGTGGGGGTGGGGACAGACCTGCAGACATTAACAACAAACTCTGTGAAGAGATAGAGTGAGGGACTGCCTCACTTTGTCTAGGGGAGTCAGAGAAAGCATCCCAGAGGAGGGGAACATGGAACAGGGTTTTGAAGGATGCACAGGAGTTCTCCAGTAGGAAAGATGGTAAAGGGCCTTTCAGGCAGAGGCAGCAATCACAGTGTACTGCAAGAGAGAGCAGCACAGGACCCTATCCTGAAGCCTCTTGCCTGTCTGCTAGGGAGTTTGGAGCAGGGGAGTGACAGTCTGGTGGAAGTTTAGGTTGCCGGGATGGGGAAGGGTGATCCTGTGGTTAGGGAAACCAGTGGGGAGATACTGCAGAAACTTAGCTGTGTGTTCCATCTTCAAACTCTGACTCCAGCCCATTTTTATTCTTTATTTTGTTTCCAATTAAAAAATTTTCACTGTTGGCCAGGCGTGGTGGCTCACGCCTGAAATCCTAGCACTCTGGGAGGCTGAGGTGGGAGGATGGCTTGAGGTCAGGAGTTCAAGACCAGCCTCAGCAAGAGTGAGACCCTGACACTACTAAAAATAAAAAATAAAAATAAAAAAAGAAATTAGCCAGCAAAAATTAGCCGGGCATGGTGGTGTATGCCTGTAGTCCCAGCTACTTGGGAGGCTGAGGCAGGAGGATTACTTGAGCCCAGGAGTTTCAGGTTGTTGTGAGCTAGGCTGATGCCAGGGCACCACTCTAGCCCAGGCAACAGAGCAAGACTCTGTCTCAAAAAAAAAAAAAAAACAAAAAACAAAAAACAAAAACCTTCGCCGTTAAAAATTTCAGACATAGGGAGAAGCATAATAAACCTATCACTCGGGATCAACAATTATCGACTCATGACTGATCTTATTTCATCCCCGTCCCCACCCACTCCCCCATCCTGAATCATTTGGAAGTGGAACCCAGACATTATATAATTTCACCTGTAAATATTTCAATATGTATCTCTAAAAGTTAAAGACTCTTTACGAAAAAACCCAAACACATGACCACATCTAAAGAATCAACAATAATTCCTTTTTATCACTAATTCCCAGACAGGGTTCAAATTTTCCCTATTGCTTTGTATAATATTTTTTTCCTCTTCAGTTTATTCAGTTCAAATCAGGATTCAAATGAGCTTCATCAATGCAATTGGTTGTTATGTCTCCTAAATGTCTAAATGCTTAGCATCCTGTCAACTGTGTTTGCCCCTTGCAGTTTATTTGCTGAAGAAACTGGGCTGTTTGTCCTGCAGTTTCCCACCGTCTGGACTGCATCTCCACGCTGGCGTTCACCGTGTCCTTCTGTCCCCTGAGTGTCTGCTAAATTGCAGACTGCAGTTAGATTAAGAGGTTGGTCAGATGATCAGATACAAGTTTGCTTTTTGAAAAAAATTCTTTTTAAATAAGAATAGTTCACAGGTGGTGCTGTCTCCTTCTCCCAGGAGACTCAGAGTGTCTCTGTTCAGGGTATTAGCAGCCCAGAACCAGCAAGTCTTTGTGAGTTGCAAAATGCTGATATTCTGATTCTGTCGTTCCCTCCTCATTTATTAGCTGGAATACTGCTAAAAGAAGAAATTTATCTTTATCAACTATTTGGTTACTCTGGGGGACAGTGAGTATAGGGGAAGCAGGAGAAATATTTGATTTTTTTCCCCCTTTATTTTCCATTTATTGAAATAATGATAGCATCTTCTAAGGCAACATCAGGCACTAGCTACATAAGTAATTTAAAATTTTCTAGTTACTACGCTAAAAATTGAAAAAGAAATAGCTGAAATTAATTTTAATCATGTATTTTATTTAACCCAATATTTCCAAAATATTGTCACTTCAACATGGAGTCAATGTAAAAAAAAACGCGATTTTACATCTTTTTTTGGTATTCAGTCTTCAAAATCCAGTGTGAATTTTGTGCTCAATTCAGATGTTAAATTTTCATCAAAAATACTTGACTGGCATTTAGATTTCACAAAACTTATAGTGAAATAAATTTTCACAAAATTTATATTTATTGTTTTTCAATGATTTGGAAGACTGATTTGAATTGTTACATTTGAAAAACTGACAATCTGAATTGAATATCATGTTTTACATCGAAAATTAAATAAAATTAAAAACTTACCACCTCAGTTGGACTGGCCACATCTGAAGTGCTCAGTAGCTACGTACTGCCCGTTGGTGCTGTAATAAACAGCACAGGGCCAAGGAAACCACTGAACTGGGGTTTTTTCAAGTAGCTTTCTTTTTTTTTTCTTTTTGAGACAGAGTCTCACTCTGTTGCCCGGGCTAGAGTGCTGTGGTGTCAGCCTAGCTCACAGCAACCTTGAACTCCTGGTCTCAAGCGATCCTCCTGCCTCAGCCTCCCGAGTAGCTGGGACTACAGGCATGCGCCACCATGCTGGCTAATTTTCTATATATTTTTAGTTGTCCAGTTAATTTCTTTGTATTTTTTTAGTAGAGACGGGGTCTTGCTCTTGCTCAGGCTGGTCTCAAACTCCTGAGTTCAAACGATCTGCCCGCCTCGGCCTCCCAAAGTGTTAGGATTACAGGCGTGAGCCACCATACCCGGCCTGGAGTAGCTTTCTATACACATGGATGTAAACATATCTGATGTTTTAAATCCATTGCCATTATCCTTACTAAAACTCTCATGTCCCATATTTGGCCAGGGGAGCCTCTTTAATTGGTCCTGAGTCCTCTGGCACAACTTGAGGCATCTTTGCCAGCTGCCCTTCTTTCTGGGATGACAGCATGTTTCTGGTTCTGTCCTAGTCAGCTTGGGCTGCTGTAACAAAATACCATAGATTGGTGGCTTAAACAACAGAAATTTCTCACAGTTCTAGAGGCTGGGAAGTGCAAGACTTCAGTACTAGCAGATTCAGCTCTTGCTGAGGGCCGTCTTCCTGGCTTGCGAAAGGCTGCCTTCTTGCTGTGTGCTCACAGGCCTGTCCTCAGTGCTGTGTGTGGGGCAGGGGTGGGGGTGAGGGAATCTCTGTCTCTTCTAATAAGGGCACCAATCCCATCAAGAAGACCATCCAAACCCAATAACCTTCCAAAGGCCCCATTTCCAAATACCATCACTTTGCGGGGAGGGCGTCAACATATAAATTTGCCGGGGACACAGACATTCAGTCCATAACAGGTTCCTCTTGGATGCATTCTTCTCAAGACTGGGAATGGACCATTTTCCTGAGGAGCTCTGGTTCTTTACAGCCAGACATGATACTTAGAAACAAATTTCTAGGCCTTCAGGGTGCTCACTGCTATTCGGATTGTCACTGTTTTTGGGACTTTTCAGTGGGCAGAGTTAGGTGACATGATTTTTTTAAAAAAGACAAAATACTCATGAGTTCATACTGATGTTTCCAACTCAAATTCAGAATGATAGACGTTACTTAACCTTATTAATTTTACAGATGTGTCTCCTTTTTCCTATACCGAAAAATTCCAGTTCTCCATGACAGTAACATAGTTACTCACTTACGTTATTTTGTACTATACATCAAATATCTGAGAACAATACCAGCACTCCACTCAGTATAATTCCTGAAAACTGCATGGGTTTTTCCCCCCAGGCCTTTTTGCCCTAAAGGGATACCCCTCCAGGAATGTGCAGTCCAACTGTTACATTGTAAAGTCATATGGAATATTGTGTCTCTTTGTATCTACTAAGTGGACACATGTTTATGTTCATTTGTTTCATTTTACTTTCAAGTTTTGGGACTCGTGTTAAAAAAGTAATTATATTACTTTAGAATATTACTTTTATAGTACTAAAATTAAAATTTTACCATTTTAATAATGTAAAATATTTTCATGGTTCCAAAGTCAAGTCTAAAAACCCAAAATACATGCAAAGAAATTTAGCTTCCATCTTATTGCCTCCCTCCCCCCATAAATAATTTTAAAACATTTTATGGTTTATCTACTTAAAAATATAAACAAATGCTGTGTATATACGTACTTCATTTTAAGACAAACAGTAGTATACAGTGGAACTCTTTACCCCACCTTGCTTCCTTCACATAATAATTACAAAGATGTCTCCTCACTTCTTTTCATAGCTGCGTAACACCGCGGCGTGAAGGTGTGCCGTGGTCCACTCACTCCATCCTCACGTGGACATACTTGGGTTGGTTCCAGTTTTTTGATATTATGAATAGGGACTGGCATCGATAGTCTCCTTCATCTGCTTTTCTGTATTGAGATAGATACCTGTAAGTGAGATGGGTGGGTTGCAGGGGTAAATGCCTATGTGATTTTGCTGGATTTTCCTAATTTCCCTCCATAGGCATTCCACAGGGATTGTACGTTTTGCATGTACACCAGCAATGGATGAGAATTCCTCCTTCCCCATAGTCTCGATATCAGAGTATGTTGTCAAACTTTGGGTTTTTGTCAGTCTGATAGGTGAGAAATGGTCTCTTGGTCTACTTTTAATTTGCATTCCTCTCAGGAGCGAGTTCGAGCATTATATACATTACATACATCATATACATACAAAGGAGCCCTTTGCAGCTTTCTCTGACAACTGACATTTTGTTATAAGGTTGTTGCATTTTACTATACTTTTAGAAATTTTTTATATACAAGGGATAGTAACTTTTCTCTGTAATAAGTTACACATAGTTTTTACTAGTTTGTCATTTGACTTTGCTTTTTTAGTATTTTCCAGGAAGGTATCTAAATTTTTTTTTCAAAAATGTAATCTATTATCAACTTTTTTCTTTTCATTTCTAGATTTTGAATCATAGCTAAGAAAGTTTTTCCCATTCCTGGGCTATAGTGGAATTTACTTATATACTATTAACAGTAACACTTTTACTAGTATATACTTACTCATATACTATTAATAGTAATACTTTTCTTCTAGTACTTGCAGAGTTTAATTTTTTTACATCTAAATAGTGGATACATTTGGAATTTATGCTGGTGTACAATGTAATCTTTTATTTATGCAGGTGTACAATATGATGCAAAGTATTTGATTTTTCCCTTTATTTTTCATTTATCAAAATAATGATAGCATCTTCTAAGACAACACTATGCAATAGGAATATAATGCCAGCCACATATGTAATTTAACATTTTCTAGTTGCTGTTATAAAATGAAAAAGAAGTAGCTGAAATTAATTTTAACTACATATTTTATAATATTTAATCAAATATTTCCAAAATATTATCATTTCAACATGTAGTCAACATAAAAAAATTAATGCAATTTTACTTTTTTTTTTTTTTTGGTATTCAGTCTTCAAAATCCAGTGTATATTTTACATTCAATTCAGACATTAAATTTTCATCAGAAATACTCTTGCATTTAGATTTCACAAAACTTACAGTGAAATACATTTTGGCAAAATAGATTTTCAGAAAATTTACACTTATTGTTTTTCATGGTGGTAAGGAGTATGGCCCTTGAAAGTTCGCTGTTACCCCGCCCAGGTGTATTTGCACAGTAATAACAGACACAGCCTTAAGCCATGGGAGTGACCAGGCTCTGCCCCCTGCAGGAGGTGTGCCGGGATGGAGGCTGACAGCCATCTCAGGAGCCCTGAAAGAACAGATCAATCCACTTTGTGGTGGTCCTTACTTATTGTAGGGACACTGCCTCTCCTCTCCAGTCACTGGCTTTTTGGTCTGCTTTATTCAGGTGGGAACTGGCTACCCAGTCCACTCACCGCTCAGCACCCCATTTTACGTTCTTCAATTACAGCCTAATTTGTGTATCTCTTGATGAGTGTAGACTCCTTGAGGGTTGGGACTGGGTCTCTTGATTCTTTCTCGTGCTCCCAAGTGCTTGTTACCAGGATGCTATGGTCTGAATGTTTGTGTCCCCACAAAATTCCTTTGTTGAAACAATCCCCAATGCAATAGTATTAAGAGGTGAGGCCTTTACAAGGTGATTAGGTCATGAGGGTGGAGCCCTCATGAATGGGATTAGCACCCTTATAAAAGAAGGTGCTGCTTCACGCCTTCTGCCATGTGAGACCTCAGCAAGAAGGTATCATCTATGAAGCAGAGACAACCTCACCAGACACTGAATCTGCCGGCACCTTGATCTTAGACTTCCCAGCCTCCAGAGCAATACATTTCTGTTGGTTACCAAGTACCCAGTCAAAGATGTTTTGTTATAGCAACCTGAATGGAGTAGACACAGGCTTTGTGGCCAAATCATGAAACAAGACACTTATCTCAGAGCCTGTTTTCTTGTCTTCCCTGTGTCTCCAGGTAGCTTTGTGCAGCTGACTGTGCTTTTCAAAAACAGCCACAGCAACATTTCTGCTCCCAAAGGCTTTTTCAGAATCTTGCCACGCCCCATCAAGAGGTGGAGTCTATTTTGCTTCCCCCAGACATACACAGATCTTTGTTAGGATGCAGCATAAGTGACGCCGTGTGAATTCCAAAGTTTCGTAAAAGGTCAAAGGAATTCTGCCTGGCTAACTCATATTAAGCTCACCTTCGGTGTCAGTTATCACTGTGCTAAGAGTGACCCCAAACAAGCCTGAGCAGAGAGACCACATGGAGAAGTGCAGATGGGAAGGAAGTGAGGCCCCCTCGGCCAACAGCCCGCATCCACCACTAGGCCCGTGAGTGAGTCCATGACAATCCCAGCCCCAGCCTTGAAGCCTTCCAGCTGAGCCCTGAACTGTCTTTGTTATGCCTTTTCCAAAATCCTGACCCACAGAAGCTGTAAGCCTAATAAATGATTGTTTTATCCTATTGAGTGTGGGGGTGATTTGTTCCCCTAGTAACTAGGACACTGAAATAATGGCCAAGATGCTTCTCGTTGGGTGGATCTTCTCATCATTCAGGCTCATTTTACAGAAAAAGAGAAGGAAGAACTGGAATACTGCCGCTGCTTCCTCTCCCCTCTCCACCACCCTCTTTTGTTCCTCCTTCCTGTCCCAGCAACCTCACTTGCCCAGGAACACCTTCTCTGCACCCCACCCTGCCCCAAAAGCTCCCCTCCCATGCTCACTCAGCTCTCCAATCACAGCCTCCCACAGCACCTGGGATTTTTGTCTTTACCCAGTTTGTGATTCTGTTTGTTTGTGGTTATTAATGAAACATATGCCCCTGAAAGGGAAGGATCTTGTTGATATTGCTCATGATGGTGTCAAGCCACTTAGCACAGTGCCTGGCACACAGAAAGGCACTGGTTGGATGACCTAGACTTGCCCAAAGTCATACACTTAGTACTAGATCTGGGACTAGGACGTGGTGTCCCAGCACTCAGCCAAAGTCTTCCTCGGCCACATCAGTTTGCCTCCACTCCGAACCTTCTGTTGCTTTTTTCCCCAGTGGCCAGACTGCTGACCATCTAGAGATTAAGGCACGGTGTCTACAGAACTCTCCTCAAACTGAAAACATTCTGTCTTCATCTCGACAGCCACCTTCTTGCCAAAATAAGCCGGGAAAGGTTATGTGAGTGACTGGATTCCAGCAGGAGTTGAGCTAGTCTGAGAAGAAAAACAGAGAAAAGGGAAATATCCTAAAATGTTGATTTGTTTAAACTTCTTCACAAACTTTACAACACAAGGAAACCAACAGAGACAAACTCGTAATGAAGTAATCAGCAGATGCTGCTAATATTCCAGCAACAAGAAATGGCTCCCATTTCATGGGGTAGATATGAATAGGGTCATTAAAATATGGCCACGGAGGGAAGGGAGAGTTTACTTTTTCTGTCTCCTTAGAGTCTGCGTTCTGAAAGCTCAGCAGGAATTTAAACAAATAGTACGGAGGAATGGTGAATCTGATCATATTTAAAGAAAAAGCCCCTTTCAAACTTCTCTTCTTTTAACACACTAGCTTCTGCAAGTTTCACTTTTTAAAAATGCTGCTAGTTTGGGTTTTTTCCCCCTTGAAAACAAAATCAGCATCAAATTGACCTAATATTTTTCTGCATTTTTTTCTCTAGGTCAAGAAGAAATTGTTGCTTCTCTCACATACATGAATGTTAGAAGGGAAGGAAGGAGGGTAATAAGGAATGGGGCCATAAAGCATCCCTTTGGTTGAAAAGTAAAATAAGTACATGAATAAAGTTAAGAGAGGACACAACGTATATGGAGAAAGCTGTCTGATGAAAAGGGATTACATCAGTAAAATGGGCCCGTCGAGGTTACACCTCCTCAGGGAGGTTAGAATTGGGTTTTGAGCCTTTGGTTCCCTTGCATCCCAGGTAACATGCAACTTACGTAGAAAGAGGGGCTGAAGGGAGGGGCTCTCGGCAACCTCAACTGGGAAAATTTAATTGAACTAATGGTACAACCCGCTGAAACTCATGGCGGGTGGCGGTTCAGTGCTCTGATCTTGGATACATAACTTCTTTTTAAGCCTCAGTCTTCTCACCTGTGAGAAAGGGAGATGAGAACCTCCCTGAGAAGTAAAGGTTAAATAATACAAAGGAAGTATAACATGTCACCTGGCACGTGGTAAAGCGGTCCTACAAACGTTAGGAAGAAAAAAGCCAAATTCCTCCATGAGGCGCTCCTTGGGTGAGGCCCCCACACCTTGGGGAGGTTGGCGGGCCCCAGGGGCGTGTGTGTGGCGGGGAGGGCACCTTAGCCAGCTGCCCCCAGTGCTCCTCCAAGTGTACCAGTTCTGGCCGTGGCGTGGCTTGAGGGCCCAGGGCTCCTCACCGAATTTGCTTAAGCAAGTTCTTTCACACACAGCCCCCAACAACACTTTGGCCCGAAAATTCACTGAGGTTTTTTCTTCCTTCTTCCTCTGTTGTTGTTGGGTTCTGATTACTTCCATCTGGCTGCAGCGGCTCGAGTGGAGTCTCTAAAAAAACAAAACAAAAACCCTCCCTAGAACACATACGCACCAAACCCAGAAGGCTGCTTCGCCTCTCGCCAACATGCGCTCGGATGGCGACGTGTGCGAGCCGCGGCTGGGGGCGCCGGCAGGACCCCCGGTACCTGCGCCCGCTGCCAGCGGGAAGAGGGTCCGCGTGGACCCTGCCCCGCCTCCCTTCCCTCGAGTCCCCGGCTTCCGCCGCGGCGCCCAGAGAAGCGGGCGCCCAGGGAACAGCGACCAGGGCATCTCCCGGCGGAGGGAAGTGGGAGATGGGGAGGGTGGGGGTTTTCAGAGATTAGAAACAGAGCCGTCCCTGCGCCTCAGCCCCACAGCTCATCTGACTTGAGTTAGCAACACCCCCAAATCCCCAGCCCGGCGCCTTAAAAAAGTGTTAGGGACTGGCGCATTCCCTTCTCGAACTTTCCTCATCGGTGTGCTTTCTTGCCTAGGCGCTGGAGGTAGAATCCCCAGGCACCCCCTTCCCCTCCCCTCCGGGCGGGGTCGGCTCCCCCTCCCCCAGCGTCCCGGGCGGGGTGCGCAGCCCGGGTGTGCCCACGCCGTGCGCGCGGGGGCGCTGCGCCGTCCTGGCGGCGCTGGTGGGTTGCAGGAGTGCCGGCACTCGCCAGCCGAGGCAGCACCGCTCCGCGGACTTTTTTTCAAACTCCCATCAATGAGACTTCGAGGAGCAGCGGGAGGAGGCGGCGGCGGCGACGACTGCGGACGCAAAGCAAGGCGAGGAGGAGCGGGAGCAGCCGGAGGAAGGAGCGCGGGCCGCGCGGCGCGCGGGAGCCTCGGGGAGCTGCCTCCTCGCCGGCGGTAGGGGCTGCCGGCCCCTGCCCGCCTCTCGGTCCCCTCCCCCGACTGGCCCGCCCCGCCCGGCCGGCCCGAGCCCCGGCACACGGCAGCCCGCCGCGGCTCGCCGCGCCAGCCAAGTTGGGATGGGGGCCCGGAGCCACCGCCCGGCGCCAGAGAGGCCACCTGCGTGCTAGAGGCAAACTTTTGTCTCCCTCGGTAAAGTTGCATTGGCCTTCTTTTGCTTGCTTTTCGTTGCCAAGCGCCTCCTACCTCGGCCGAGCCCGGGCAGACTGGGATGCTGCGCCGTCTCGGAGTGTCCCTTGGCGGGGCGATCGGGGCACTGGGCTTAGGGGGATTGGAGGCTAGTGGGGACGACCCCACTTCGGGCTCTGGACAAGCAGGGCGGGGACGTAAGGAGAACTCGTGGCCCGGGGTCGATTTTGCACCCCCTCCCTACCTAGGGGAAAGCGCCTCTCTCGGGGTGCACAGGCAGGCCGGCCTCGGCCTCCGCCCCCTCGCCACCGCGCCCGAGCCCGGGGCTGTTTTTGCTGGGGATGGAGGCTGGGATCGGAGGCTGGGATGCTCCGAAGCTTCCGTAGGTGGGCAGTGGGAGCGTGTCTGCGGGAGTGTGCTGAGTGTGGAGGGGCTGCAGCCAGCCACTTGTGAACTTCTAACTCCACTTCGCGCTGCGCGTCCCGGAGCCCTGCCTTTCTTTCTTCCTTGCTCCTTCCTCCCCGCCCCGGCCCTGTCGCCCCTTCCCCCTCTGCCGGGCTCTCCTCCTCGGCCTCCCTCTTTGCCTCTCTCCTCCTCCTCCTCCCCCTCCCCCTCCTCC
>RJWJ010000689.1:147501-189227 GCA_004363605.1 Indri indri | reverse complement strand
AAAAAAAAAAAAAAAAAAAAAAAAAAAAAGAAGAGACACCGGCAGGCCTGCGGAGAGGCCCACGGGGTAAGGAACCAACGCCTTCAGCCAACAGTCACGTGAGTGACTGCACAGCAGATGCTCCAGCCCCGAGCAAGACGTCAAATGGCTGCAGTCTGGCCCACATCTTGAGCGCCACCTCACGGGAGACCCTGAGCCAGGACCACCCAGCTAAACTGCTCCTGGTTTCGGATTCTCAGGAACTTGATACCATAAATGTGTGTGTTTTAAGATGCTAAGGTTTGGAGGGATTTGTTATGCAGGAATAGATAATGAATACACCAAATAGGTGAGGGCCCAACTGGAAAGAAATGTAGTTTATGAACACACAAAAAGGGGACTCTGGCTGAGATGGGGGAGTCTGGGATGGCCTCCTTAAAGTCGTGACTATTGAGCTGAGATCTGCTGGGTGAGTAAAAGCTAGAGAGGCAAAGAAGGCAGGTGGAGGAAGAACATCTAGGCGGAGTGAAAACACATATAAAAGCCCTGTGGAACATCTAAGGACTTAGAGGAAGGCCAGTGTGGCTGAGCAGGAAGAGGCAGGGAGAACAGGGTACAAGATGAAGTTGTAGAATCAGGCAGGAACTTGAAGATCACGTGAAGTATTTTGGCCTTAATCCTAAAAGCAAAGAGAAGCCATTGGAGCATTTTAAGCATGTTAAAGGGGCAGCATGTTTTCCTCTAGGATAACATGTTTTAAGAGTTTTTACTTAATAAATTACCTCATTTAAGTTGCTTAGAGTGCTATATAGGATTATTTACACTATATGTATTTGCATATTTAATAGATGATAGGTTTCTTTAGATAGGGTTCTTATACACATTTTACTTACAATGTCATTTTAATGAATATTTTTCTCCTTAGAGAAAAGTAAAGTAAAATGAAGTAAATCCTTAGCAATATCAAGTGGCCTGGCAGAGTAAAAGGCAGATCAAGTCTGCCTCTGTTGTTACCGTTAACATATCTAATTTAGTGACACCAATAATCCTGATTTTTATGAAAATTTCAGCAATCCACCTGTTTTTTACTGCTTACCTCATATTTCAGAGTTGCCAAGCTCAGAGTGGTGACAGTATTCTTGAACAATTAGAACTCTTAAAACAATATTTTCAGCTGTCTTTTTATTTTCAAAGAATGAGAAAAATTTGAGCTGGGAATGCAGATCACATCAAACATGAACATGGAAAGAAAAGTGCACAGACAGTGAACAACTCACAAGGATGATAGCATTGACCTTCAGATTCCCTCGCTACCCTTCCAGTTCTAACATCCTATGTTTTAATTAACTGGGAATATATTATTTAATTTCTCATAGTTACAAACGAACACTCCCTGGAAGAAAAATTCACACTCGAGAGTTTCCGTTCTAGTGTTAAAATAATATCCATTTCATTTTGCTCTCTGAAACTTTAAAAATATCCATATTCAGTTGTAGCATGTGCGTGGTTCACAGGCACCTCTGAAGGCAGAGAGATAAAAGGGGCAGCTTTTGTAAATGTAGATTATTGAGGCTGTGATAACAACCATGAGCTGATGCCCTGAGTCACACAAGCTGGAAAATAGTTTTTCCCTAAGGAGTTGGATTTTTAAAAACTCTTTATTGGCTGCTCTTAGACTAAGGAGTTTAGGATCCGTTTAGGATTCAGTGTGTCTAAAGGAGGAACCAAGTTTTTCTACAGCCAGAAGAGGAGGACTTTGCATTTGCAAACTGCTGACACTCTGTTTTATCTGGTACTAAACAGGTTGGACAGTGGCTATTTTCTCAGGTCTGAATCGCCAAAAAAGGAAAGATAAATAGGTCGTAGGACAGGGTAAAATTATATGTGAAACAGCTTTGCTCACCCAGCTTCTTAATGGCATGGTCACTTCTCATAAACGGAGTAAATGCTGAACAAGCTTTCTCCCACCATTCCTGTAAACAAGGATATGACTCACAAACTGCAATCTCCAAAATGTCATAGATGCTATGGTGATTTGAGCAGTTAAAAATAGCTTGGAAAAGAGCAAGAAACTGGTTAAGTTGGGGCGGTTTCTTTTTGTTTGGTTTTATTTATCATTTAAATTGTTATTATGTGTGTCTCACCTTAAGTATTCCGAGAATATCTAGTTTGCCAACCAAATTTTAGGATTTACGATTTCTGGAAACTAAGAACATGAACACACTGGTAAGATCTCAGATCCCAGGCAAAAAACAAGATGAAGACTCACCATGGAGTCACTGTGGTCTGCGTGTAAATCTCGATTTGTTGTATGATCTCTTTTTCTATAAAGTACAGAGCAATGAGTAGTGACCTCCCTTGAATCCACTGACCCCCACCTCCAAATAAAAGTAGTAGTAGTAATAACAAGCTTTATATTAAACTTATATTAAGCTTTCTGAATGACATTCATTTATCTTTAGCTAGCCGATCTACAAATGCGAAACAAAGGATCTCTTTATTGTTAGCCAGATGCGAAAACTGCCAAAGTAGGACTTTCTGGCAAAACTAGGTGTAAGTCTGAAATTTAGGATTAAGGTTTAAGCAGGGAATCTCCATTTACCCAGCATCTCCCTCTTACCCTGTATTGAACAGGTTCCTAATAGGGACAAGGAATGTACTCAAAATGGGTAAGAAAAGAGAACGTAATGAAGGGATTATTTATAAAGTCAGGGGCAAAGTTAGGGGAGATCAGAAGGGCTGTGAAGCCCTGGGAGCTGGCCACCTCTGGAAAATCTCCCCTGGGCTTTCAAGGGCAAACAAAGGACCACTGACTTTCCTCAAGAACTTGTCCTTTGGTGTGGGAGCCATGCCACAGTCTGCTTAGGGCTTGGCAAGGAGTCTCTCTCTCCTTCTGTCCTCCCATCTTTTCCTGGTGGCTCCCATTGGCCATGCCCAGCTAGAAGCCAGAGGACAAGGGAGCCTAGATGCTGTGGTCCAGACAGCCGGTCTCCCAGAACACAGAGCAGGTGGCAAAGGTGGAGAGTGGATCTGCAGAGGTACATGGAGACTCTCCAGCACAGACCACTGACTAACAGGGTGGACATGCCCCAGAAGCTAGTGTAGAAAGCAAGATGGCCAGACCCATGATTTTAATCCTGGGATTGTGCCTTGTGGTAAAGCCTCATTAAATGTCTAGAAATCTGAACCAGGAGGACCAGCAACTGCTCTTCCCCGGGCAAAGATTAAAGATAGGTGCTATGGTTTGTTGGTTCCTACCCAAAATCGTGTTGAAATTTTTTTCCCCCAATGTGGTAATGCTGAGAGCTGGGGCCTAGTGGGAAATGTCTGGGGCATGGGAGTGGATCCCTTATGAATGGCCTGGTGCTGTTCTCGAGGTAGGGAGTTTTCGCTCTCATGAGAATGAATTAGTTCTCATGGGAATGGATTAGTTCCCTCAAGAGTGGGTTATTATAAAGCGAGTTTCTTGCTCCTATTTGGTCCTATCTCTTCTCACTTGTCTGCTTCCCCTTTGACCTTCTTGGCTGTGTTGTGACACAGCACAAAAGCCCTTACGAGAAGCCAGGGCCATGCCCCTGAACTTCCCAGCCTGCAGAACCGTAAGTTAAGTAAACCTTTTCTCTTTATTTATTTTTTAATTTCAAAATATTATGGGGGTACAAACATTTTGGTTACATATAATGTCTCTGCCTCTCCCAAGCCAGAGCTGCAAGCATGCCTTCCTCCATAAGGTGTGCTCTGCACCCATTAGTTGTGAGGTTACCCACCCTGACCACCCGCCTCTCACCTGACTGGCACCCAATGACTATTACTTCCATGTGAGCTCCTTAGTGTTGATCAAATAGTACCAATTTGATGGCAAGTACCCGTAGTGCTTGTTTTTCCATTCTTGTGATACTTCACTTTGAAGGATGGCCTCCAGCTCTATCCAGGATAATATAAGAGATGCTAGTTCACCATTGTTTTTTGTAGTTGAGTAGTACTCCATGGTATATATATACTACATTTTATTAATGAATTCACGTCTTGATGGGCACTTGGATCATTTCCACATCTTTGCAATTGTGTATTGTGCTGCCATAAACATTCTAGTGCAGATGTCTTTATTATAGAATGTCTTTTTTCCCTTTGAGTAGATGCTTAGTAATGGGATTGCTGGATCAAATGTTATTTCTATTGTTAGTTCTTTGAGCTATCTCCAAATTACTTTCCACAGAGGTTACACTAATTTGCAGTCCCACCAGCAGTGTAGGAGTGTTCCTATCTCTCCACATCCACTCCAGCATTTGTTGTTTTGGGACTTTTTCATAAAGGCCATTCTCACTGGAGTTAGGTGATACCTCATTGTGGTTTTGATTTGCATTTCCCCAATAATTGGAGATGTTGAGCATTTTTTAATATGTTTGATGGCCATCATTTTGTCTTCTTTCGAAAAGTTTCTGTTCATGTACTTTGCCCACTTTTTGATGGGGTTGTTTGATTTTTTTCTTGTTAATTTTCTTTCTTAAGTTCTATATGTATTCTTGTTATCAGCCCTTTATTGGATGCGTAGCATGCAAATATTTTCTCCCATTCTGTAGATTGTCTATTCACTCTAATGATAGTTTTCTTAGCTGTGCAGAAGCTTTTTAATTTGATCAGGTCACATTTATTTATTTTTGTTGCTGCTATGATTGCTTTTGGGGTCTTCTTCATAAATTCTATGCCTAGACTGATGTCTATAAGAGTTTTCCCAACATTTTCTTCTAGAATTCTTAAGGTTTCACACCTTAGGTTTAAGTCTATTATCCATCGTGAGTTGATTTTTGTGAGAGGTGAGAGGGATCCAGTTTCAATCTTCTGCATGTGGTTACCCAGTTTTCCCAGCACCATTTATCGAATAGAGATTCTTTTCCCCAACGTATATTTTTGTCAGCTTTGTTGAAGATTAGATGACAATATGAAGATGGTTTTATATCTGGGTTCTCAGTCCTATTCCAAAGGTCTGTATCTCTGTTCTTGTGCCAGTCCCATGCTCTTTTGGTTACTATAGCCTTGTAGTAAAGTTTGAAGTCCAGTAGACTGACTGCAGACTTCTCAACTGAAAACTTACAAACCAGAAGGAACTGGGGAGCCAATCTCAATCTTCTAAAACAGAATATTGACCGACCTAGAATTCTTTATCCAGCAAAACTAAGCTTCATATATGAGGAAGAAATAAACACTTTCCCAGACAAGCAATTACTGATGGAATTTGTGAAGGCCAGATCTGCCCTGCAGGAAGTACTCAGACCTGCATATACACTGAACAGTGCAACAGACACGCACCAGTGTAAAATAACTCAGCCCTGATTCACAATGACTTGCAAGGTAAGACAAAATAATAAGAGTTTATCCAGTAATATGAACAGAAATCTACCCCAAATATCAATTATCTCAATAAATGTGAATGGCTTGAATTGTCCACTGAAGAGACATAGACTGGTTGAGTGGATAAAAAACACAAGCCAAGTATCTGCTGTCTCCAGGAAATGCATCTTACCCACAAAGATGCTTTCAGACTCAAGGTGAAGGCTTGGAAAACAAACTTCCAGGCAGATGGAAACCAAAAGAAAGCTGGGGTAGCTATTCTTATGTCAGATAACATAAACTTTAAAACAGCAAAAGTAAAGAAAGACAAAGATGGTCGCTAAATGGTGGTGGAGAGAAAAATCCAACAAGAAGACTTAACAATTATTAATGTTTATAAACCTTTTCTCTTTATATTAATAAATTGCCAAGTCTCAGGTATTTTGTTATAGCAAGAGACAGTAGTCTAAGACAGCAGGGTTGCCAGAGAAAATATAGGATACTCAGTTAAAATTGAATTTCAGGAATCAGATAAATCATGAGTAATTTTGTAGTATATCCCAAATATTGCATGGAATATATGTATACTTAAAATTTTGTTTCTTCATCTGAAATCCAATGGGGCATTCTGTATTTTTATAAGTATGGGCAACCCTAATTAGGGAGGCAGTGTGGAAAATGCTCTGCAAGTGTATCTGTGTAACTCCTCACCCCTCCCAAACTAGTGCTCCACTCTAGTAAGTTAAGTGAGAAGAAAATGCCCTGGAAATAGAATACAGTATAGGATTTCTTTTAACACCAGTGTTTGAAATGTTAATAAGTATTTCCAAAAACAACAACAAAAAGGAAAACAATGTTTCATGGTCAAGTAAGTTAGAAAAACACTGGACTAAAAAAAAGTTGAAGAGTTCTCACAGTTTTAAGATTGTCCTGGCATTTAATGCTAACATACACTGTGATACCAATAATAGTATTTCCTTGCTTTATTTAAAAACCATCCCAACAAACAAATAACAGGCTTGATATTCCTTTGTTCTACTGTGACCACTGGTTTCCATTGAAATGCAGTTTAAATTTAACAAAGTCACTTTAGTGTCTATCATGTTAAAGCAGAATTTTATTATCATCTCGAAATCTTCCTTAAGGCTAAATTTACATTTATGAAGATGTTTTAAAGCTCTCTCTAAATGTTTGCAAAGTAATAGCATTCTATTTAATAAGCTATTAGATCGTTCACTTGTTACTGAGTGGTTTTGCCTAGCTTAATATGAAGAATCAATTAAAATCAAATTATCATCTAAGCAGGGACAATCTTAGATTATTCAGAGAGAAAAATGAGGATAAAAGCATCAGCCTTCTCTGCTTCTCAAGGTTATTTTTGGAAAGACATGAAATAATGCTCTGAAAGGCTGTGTAGACATTACTACGCTTTACAAATTACCCTCACTGTAGAGTTGGAGGGCTACACGGGTCTTATGTTTTGTCTCTTCCTGGTCATAGGTATTTTATCTAAATTGTTGTCCAATCTGTAATTCTATCCTATCCTGTACATGGGAGCAAAAGGGAGGTATATCAGTTAGGATTAGAATTTCTTGCGAAGGGCAGAAGCCTGCCAAATCACAGTGGCTTAATCAAGGTGGAAGTTTCTTTTTTCTCTCATGTAAAAGAGTGGGGATGTGTTGTCCTTGGCTGATATGGAGGCTCTGCTCCATAAAATCTTGAGGGCCTCAAATTCATCAGCCACTATTGAGGTATGTCCCTCATTCTCACGGTCTCAGATGACAGCATCTATATTCCATGCAGCTAGAGGAGGAAGGAACAAAGAAGACAGGCCAAGGCAGTAGGCTGGCTGTTCTAGAAGCTATCACAGAAACTTCCAGTCACATTCCTTTATTTTTTTAAATTAACTTTTACTTTAAAAATAGATTTAGGGGGTTCAAGTGCTTTTTGTTACATGGATAGGTAGATTTTTATCCCTTGACCCCTGTTCTCCTTCCCCCTTCTTTGTTTCCAACATCCTTTATACCATTTTATGACCATACATAACTATCATTTAGCTCCCACTTGTTAGTGAGAACACGTGGTATTTCTCTTTCTATTCCTGAGACATTTCACTTAGTTCACTTAGGATAATGTTCTCCAGTTCCATCCAAGTTGCTGCAAAAGACATTATTTCATTCCTTTTTATGGCTGAGTAGTACTCCATGGTGTGTGTCTGTGTGTGTGTGTGTGTGTGTGTGTGTGTGTATCTATCTCAAATTTTTTTATCCTCTCATAAAGTAATGAGGCACTTAGGTTGATTCCACATCTTTGCAACTGTGAATTGTGCTACAATAAGCATTCAGATGCAGGTTTTTTGATAAAATGACTTATTTGATATCCGGTAGTGGGACTGCTGGATCAAATGGTAGGTCTACTTTTAGTTCTTTGAGGAATCTCCATATTGTTTTCCATAGAGGTTGTGCTAGTTTACATTCCCACAAATAGTGTATAGGCATTCCCTTTCCACCACATCCAAGCCAACATCTATTTTTTTTTTTTGACTTTTTAATAATGGCCATTCTGACAAGGGTAAGGCACAAAGAAGAACAAAGAAGATAGGCCGAGGTGGTATCTCATTCTGGTTTTAATCTGTATTTCCCTGATGAATAGTGATGTTGATCATCTTTTCATATGTTTCTTGGCCATTTGTGTATCTTCTTTTGTAATCAATATGTGCACATTTTTTACCCACTTTCTGATGAGGTCATTAATTTTTTTCTTGCTGATTTGTTTGAGTTCTTTGTAAATTCTGGATATTAGCTTTTTGTCAGATATATAGTTTGCCAATATTTTCTCCCATTCTGTATGTTGTCTATTTGCTCTGTTGATTATTTCCTTTGCTGTGCAGAAGCTTTTTAGTTTAGTTAAGTCCCATTTATTTATTTTTGTTGTTGCAGTATTTGCTTTTGGGTTCTTATTCATAAATTCTTTGCCTAGGCCAATGTCTAGAAGAGTTTTTTACATTTTCTTCTAGAATTTTTGTCGTTTCAGGTCTTACATTTAAGTCTTTAATCCATTTTAAGTTGCTTTTTGTGTATGGTGAGAGATAAGGATCCAATTTCATTCTTCTGTTTGAGACCATTCAATTTTCCCAGCACCATTTATTAAATAGAGCAGCCTTTCCCCAGTGTATGTTTTTGTCTGCTTTGTCAAAAATCAGTAAGTTGTAGCTATATGGCTTTATTTCTTGTTTTTTTATTCTGTTCCATTAGTCTTTGTGTCTACCTTTATACCAGTATCATGTCGTTTTGGTTACTATAGCCTTGAAGTATAATTTGACATCAGGTAATGTGATTCCTCCAGATTTTTTCTTTTTTCTTAGGATTGCTTTGGCTATTTGGTTCAATATGAAGATTAGGATTTTTTTTTCCAGATCTGTGAAAAATACTGTTGGTATTTTGATGAGAATTGCATTGAATTTGTAAATCACTTCAGGCAGTATGAACATTTTAACAATGTTGGTTCTTCCAATCCATGAGCATGGGATATTTTTTTATTTGTTGTGTCATCTATGATTTCTTTCATCAGTGTTTTGTAGTTCTCCTTGTAGATATCTGTCACCTCCTTGGTTAAGTATATTCCTAGGTATTTTATTTTCTTTGCAGCTATTATAAGTGGTATTGAATTCTTGACCTGACTCTCAGTTTGACTATATAGTATGTAGAAATGCTACTGATTTGTGTACATTAAATTTGTAATCTGAGTCTTCACTGAATTTATTTATCAATTCTATGAGTATTTTGATGGAATTTCTAGGGTTTCTAGATATAAGATAACATCATCTGAAAAAAGGGATAGTTTGACTTCCTCTTTCCCAATTTGTATACCCTTTATTTCTTTCTTTTGCCTGATAGCTCTGGGTAGGACTTCCAGAACTATGTTGAATAGAAGTGGTGACAGTGGGCACCCTTGTCTTGTTCCAGTATGATGTTGGCTGTGGGTTTGTCATATATGGCTTTTATAATTTTGAGATATGTTCCTTTTATGCCTACTTTGTTGAGGGTTTTTATCATGAAAGGGTGCTGAATTTTGTCAAATGCTTTTTCTGCATCTATTGAAATGATTATGTGGTTTTTGTTTTTAATTCTGTTTATGTGGTGAATCACATTTATTGATTCATATATGATGAACCATCCTTGCATCTCTGGGTTGAAGCCCACTTGATCATGGCATATTATCTTTTTGATGTGCTGTGGTTTGCTCACATTTTGTTGAGAATTTTTGCATCTATGTTCATGAGGGATACCAGTCTGTAGTTTTCTTTTCTTGTTATATCATTTCCTGGCTTTGGTATTCAAAGACACTGGCTTTGTAGAATGTGTAAGGGAGGATTCCTGCCCTTTCCATGTTCTTCTTTGTAGGTCTGGTAGAATTCTCCTGTGAATCTTTCTCGTCCTGTTTTTTTTGTTGTTGTTGTTGCTGTTGTGAGATTTTTTATTACTGTTTTGATTTTGCTATTCATTATTGGTCTACTCAAGATTTCTATTTCTTTCTGATTCAGGCTTGAGGGTTGTGTGTTTCAAGAATTTATCCATTCACTCTAGATTTTCTAGTTTGTGTGCACAGAGGCTTTAATAGTAGTCACAGATTATATTTTGCATCTCTGTGGTATCAGTTGTAATGTCTCCTTTTTAATTTCTGATTGAGCTTATTTGGGTCCTTTCTCTTCTATTTCTGGTTAATCTAGCTAAACACTAATCTAGTGTTAACTCACGTATAGTTCCATGTATAGTCCAGTGTTTCTTTATTGGTTTTCTACCTTGATGATCTGTCCAGTTCTGTCAGTGGGGTGTTGATGTCCCTGGAAATTATGACGTTACTGTTTATTACTTTCCTGATATCTAGTATAATTTGTTTTATGAATCTAGGTCCCTGATGTGCTTGTTCTCTGGTGCAATATCATTGCACAGGCTCTAAGCAGCTCCCTGATCAGTCTGGAGGTCTGCAGTGGTGGTGGGGGCCCCCTCACAGCTCAGACCACAGTGAGCTCAGGGGGATCATGGAGTCTGCACATTCTCTCCTCCTGTCCTTCCCCACGTGTGGATGCCTCCTCCACATACCTTCCAAGTTGCCAACTGGATCACCCCATTACCCTCTCCTTCACTCTGATTGTCTCCTGTCACTTCTCTCATGATTTACAATGCTCTATCCATAGGTGGCCATCAACCTGCAACTTTCCACCTCTCCTTGAGAGTGGCATGTGCAGGCTGCTTCCATCTGCCATCTTGGTCCCTCTGTGATTCTTTTTTCTACATTTTTGACTGGGTTAATTCAAAAGCCTTGTCTTCAAGCTCTGAAATTCTTTCTTCTGCTTGTTCTAGTGCATCATTAAAACTTTCTACTGTATTTTGAAATTCCCTAAGTGACTCTTTCATTTCTAGAAGATCTATTATATTTTTTCTTATATTATCTATCTCTTTAGTAAATTTTTCCTTCATACCTTGAATTATTATTTTTTTTTGATTTGTGTTAGTTTTCAACTTTCTTGTCATTCCTATTGATCTGACATACCATCTATATTCTGAATTTGATATCTGACATTTCAACAGTTCCCTTTTGGTTGGAGTCCATTGCTGGAGAACTATTGTGATCCTTTGGAGGTGTCAATACAGCTGGGTTTTTTTTATGTTGCTAGAGTTCTTATGCTGGCACCTTCTCATCTGAAACCTTTTCTCTCAGCTCAAGACAGATAGCTTTGAGGTATACCTGCTCTCTTCTGCTGGGAACTCTGTTGCTCAGTGAAGAGAGAAAGAGGTCCCTGGATGGTGTGCTTGAGTCCTCCTCTGTTAGACTGTCCAGGCAGGTGAGGGGTGGATGCACTGTGAGCCTTGGACACTGCTTCTCTCCTGTGTCTCCCCATTCCCCTGTGGTTGTCATGGGTGGTAGGCATGCGGTGTGAGAGTTCACCCTGCCTAGGTCCGTTAGTCACAGTGGAAGGTTGGTGTGCAGCAGCGGTGCAAGCATTTGCCCCATCCAGGTCTGTTGGTGGTGGTGGTTTTACTCAGGCTATGGTGGCTATGGCTGCACCACCCAGATAGGGCCATGGGTGCTCTCTTTATTTTGGTCCCATGGTAGTTTTGGCTGGGTGGGGCTGCCCAGGCAGCAGCAGGAGCTGGGTTCATGGGTGCCCATTCTGCCTGGGTCTCCTGGTGATGGTGGGGGGATGTACAGCACCCATCTACAGGGCACACAAGAGCACCCAACCTCCTCCCTCCCTCCCTGGCCTGGCAGGGGCAATGGGGAAGCAGCAACGACTGATCTGACCCCTGTATGGACACAATACTCTGGGGTTTGGACCTCAAAATGGTGTCAGCCACAGTGCCCAGAGTTCATAAGCTAGCAGGACACTGCTGTGCTCTCTCTCCAGAACAATGTCACTGCACAGTCTCCAGTAAGCTCCCTGTGTCAGTCCAGGGGTCTGCTGTGGTGGCAGGGCCTTCCCACAGCTCCAATCACAATGTCCTTGAGAGGAAGTGTGGAGCCCTGGGGTTCTCTCCTCTGTCCTTTCCTCATGTGTGGGTACCTTCCCCATGTTCCTCTGATCCTGCCAAGCAGATTACCCCACTTCCCTCTTCTACACTTTGGGAGCCCCCCATTGCCTCTCTGATGATTCCTAATACTCTCTCCTAGATGATCGATCTGAAGGTATCTTCTTGCCACTTTCGATCGTTCATGAAAGCTCTCTGTGCAGACTGCTTCTGGTCCACCATCTTGGCCCCTTCCACCAGTTACACTCTTGAGATAGTTAATTTTATGTGTCAACTTGACTAGGCCACAGGGTGCCCAGATATTTGTCCAAAAAGTATTCTACATGTGTCCGTGAGGGTATTTTTGGATGAGATTAACAGTTGAATCAATAGACTGAGTAAAGTATATTGCCCACCCTAATGTGGGTAGGCCTTATCCAATCAGCTGAAGACCTGAATAAAATGAAAGGCTGACTCTCCTTTGAGTAAGAGGGAACTCCTCCTGCCTGACTACCTTGAGCTGGGACATTTTTTGCCTTCAGTCTCAAACTGAAATATTGTCCTCTTCCTGGGTCTGGAGCCTGTTCACCTTCAGACTGGAACTATCACCACCAGCTCTCCTAGGTCTCCTGCTTGCCTGCTTACTGATTACAGATTTTGGGACCTGCCAACCTTTATAATCTCATGAGCCAATTTCTTATAATAAATCTCTCTCTCTTTTTTTCTCTTTCCTATGTGTTCATTTTCTCTGGAGAATCCTAACAGAATCCTTTTGCCTGGAACTTAGAATGAAAGAAGGAGACTGAGTGTATGGAATGAAATGTGTGTGGGTGTAACTATGAAACTGCTCCAGGAGGGGAGTTCAAGTCCTTCGGGGCAGTTGTTAGTCAGTAGTGACGTTAGTGCATCTTTTATTTCTGGAGCTGAACAAGTGTACTTTAATTTTTAGCAGTTTAGGCCTTTCCTTTATCAAATTGGTTAGTGATGCCCTCCGCTGTCCTACCAGATGAAAGTTCATGAAAGATATTAATCATATACAAATTCCTTCATTTAAAAATATCTATTTAGAGTATTTTGAATACAAATGTATCTACAAATATAAAGCTTTGTCACTTTGCCCATTTATATATGTTTGTGTTTACGCGACTGTGTGTAGGGGGATGTGTGTGTAAGATATGGAAATAAAATATTTGGTCAGTCTTGGTGCCAGAAATGGAAGTAAGGGTGATTACTTTTGTATAGCAAGTCGTAAACTCCCACATTGTTGGCATTTCCTTTCTCTTATAGTAGATGAAGTCAAGGGTGAAGGATGATGAAGAAAAGTTTTGACAATAGTGCCAAGTTACTCAGTTCTTACTCAGTTCTTAGACGGGGGATTTTGGAGCCATTTCACTAGAAAGGGTGAATGTCACCAAATGATTAGAGGCCTTGTCTTTGATTTTTAGAAGCAGCTGTCCAAACTTTTGTAAGAATTAATAATAGAAACCTGCATCTCTTCTCAAGCTCTGCACAAGAACCAATTGTTCACAGCTCCAGATGGTTGTTGCTCAGCCACTTTTTGCCTATGGTTCTTTCCATCCACATGGAGAGCATGAGAGTGTGGAACCTCAGGTTGCTTTGCTATTATTAGGACATCAAACTAATCATTAGGTGGAAAGTTGAATAAATATTTACTTTTGACTTTTAATTGGTTATTAAATCTAAGAAAGTTTTACTTAGCAACAGGACTAACTACATAATTTGCAGGGCCCAGTGCTACATGAAAATTTTGGGTTCCTTGTTTTAAAAATGATTAGGAATCTCAAGATAGTGACAGAATATTAAGCCCAGTTCAGGATCCTTCTGGGTACAGGGCCCTGTGCAACTGCACAGGCAGCACAGCTGGGAAGTGGATCCTGTTAGCATTATACATTTTGTACTTCAACATCCTTGAAATCCTTACAAAACTCTTACCTCATTCCCTCCCCTCCAAGTCCCTACTCTTCTGTTTTTCCAAAATCTTTTCTTGGGCACAACACTATGAAACACGAGAGGGTCTGATAAGAAAGCATGAATTGGCCTTAACCTAGATTTGTTTTTCCTTTTTATTCTGAATATCAGAGCTCACAGAACTTTCCCTGTTTTCTCACTCCTTCTAATACAACTCTTAGGTGTTTCATAGTCCTGTATACATATGCGGTGAACATTTGTGTGGCCATATTTAGGGGATCGATTGCTATCAAATAAATTAGGAATATTCTTCAAGTGTCCTTGACATCAAATACGGAAAAATGACCTGTAAGAATTAAGTTGTCTGCATGTAGGATAGGTGAACTAATTACCAAGGGAAATGGCATATACCTGGATCATGAAAGATTTATAAGACAAATTACAGGCAAGTATTCTAATCAAATTCTGATTGCCTTATTTCCTCTGATATTGTGTTAGTCAGGGTTCTCCAGAGAAACAGAACCAATAGGTGTGTGTGTGTGTGTGTGTGTGTGTGTGTGTGTGTGTGTATAAAGAAATTTATTACAAGGAGTTATCTCACGTGATTATGAAAGCATGCAAGTCCTAAGATCTGCAAGGTGAGTGAGCAAGCTAGAGACCCAGAGGAGCCAACAGTGTAGCTCCTGTCCAAAGGCAGGCAGGCTCAAGATCCAGGACAAGATGATGTTTTAGTTTGAAAGCAACCAGGCAGCAAGAATTCTCTCTTATTTAGGGGAAAGTCAGCCTTTTTGTTTTATTCAAGCCTTCAAATGATTGAATGAGACCCACTCACACTAGGAAGGGCAATCTGCTTTATTTAGCCTACCTATTTAAATGTCAATCTCAGCAGGGCTTGCTGGTTCACCCTGTGATCCTAGCACTCTGGGAGGCCGAGGCAGGAGGATTGCTTGAGCTCAGGAATTAGAGACCAGCCTGAGCAAGAGTGAGACCCTGCTACTAAAAATAGAAAAATTAGCCAGGTGTCATCATGGCTTATGCCTGTAATCCCAGCTACTAGAGAGGTGGAGGCATGAGGATCTCTTGAGCCCAGGAGTTTGAGGTTGCTGTGAGCTATGATGATGCCACTGCACTCTCCCTGTGGGCGACACAGTGAGACTCTGTCTAAAAAAAAAACCAAAGTCAATTTCATCCAAAACCACCCCCAAAGAAACACCCAAATAATGTTTGACCAATTATCTTGAGACCTCATGGCCCAGTAAAGTTGATGCATAAAATTAAGATATCACAGATAACCCTGTTGTTGCAATCCCTGTATAGCACTTAAAATTCTTGGTTTCACACTTGGTAGGGAAAGCTAGGTACTGTTCATCATTTGTTTAATTCTACCACCTGGCCATAGCCAAACATTAATTAGAACAAAATTTAATCAGAACTGAAGATTTAATTGGATGTAAATTCTTCCATCAATCGTTTACTGGGTGCTTGCTTTGTGCCAGGCACAGTTAGGGCCGCAAAGATAGCTAAGAACAGCTGATTAATACAAAGGAAATTGGTAAGCAGCTTTATTAAATGGGTTTTACCTGAGAACTTCATCCTTCACTTTTTACCCCTTAACCAGAGATGTGATTTACTTTCTCTTGGGATTGCGCTTTTAGAGTTGGAACCCCACAGATGCCATCATCACTACTGTGTGGCATGTGATTTGTTATGTAGGAAATGCAGGAGGGAGCGTGAATGGAATCACTCAGAAGCTGATCAGAAAGGAACCATGGCCACAGAAGAATGGCTCACGGGGGCAACCGGAGTTGGAAGGAGCAAACAGAGGGAAAAATAAGAAAGAACCTTGGATGTAGTAGACAGTGAGGTCGAATGGCAGAAAGGTGAGGTGGCTGGACGCAGCTGGTCACATTCAGCTCTACATTCTTTTTTTTTAAATTTCAGAATATTACAGGGATACAAACATTTTGGTTACATAAATTGCTTTTGTACCTTTTGAGTCAAAGTTATAAGTGTGCCCATTACCCAGATAGTATGCATTGTACTCATTAGGTTTGAATTTACCCATCTCTTACATTCTTGAAGAAGATGCTTAGACTACACCAAGGAGGAAAAACAAAACAAAACACAATAAAACAAAACAAACCAGCCTGGAGCTCAAGGAAGGCAGATGTTGAGGGGAAAAAAAAGAGCTGTTATCACTGAATTCCTTGAGAAAAAACTGTGAACAAGAGGCTCGAGGCCTTAAAGACAGTGGCATCTATGGGTCAGAACAAACTTGAACTAAAAGGATTTGATTAATGAACTAAACATTAATGTCACTTTCTTTCTTCCTCTAAGCTTTTGTTCCTGCTCTTCTCTCTGTGTGGAATGCCTTCTCTCTGGTTGACTCCTATTTTTTTTAATTTAAAAAATTTCTTTGTTTTGTTTTAATAGATTTAGAAGGTACAAGTTGAATTCTGTTACATGTATACATTGTATAGTGGCAATTCCTATTAATTATTAGGTCTCAGTCTCACTGTTATTTCCTCCCTAAAGGCTCCTTTGATCCCTGAAGACTGGATTTGATGCTTTTCCCCTATGTTCTCTTCTCACTCTACTTTAGAACTTTCACACTGATCAAAAGTGTGTTCTGACATGCTTATTTTCCGGAGTGAGCTGGGAACTCCTTGGTGAAAATAGCTGTGTCTTGATAAAAGACGTAACTCCAGGCCGGGCGCGGTGGCTCACGCCTGTAATCCTAGCACTCTGGGAGGCCGAGGCGGGTGGATTGTTTGAGCTCAGGAGTTCGAGACCAGCCCGAGCAAGAGCAAGACCCCGTCTCTACTAAAAATAGAAAGAAATTAGCTGGACAACTAAAAATATGTAGAAAAAATTAGCCGGGCGTGGTGGTGCATGCCTGTAATCCCAGCTACTTGGGAGGCTGAGGCAAAAGGATTGGGCTTGAGCCGAGGAGTTTGAGGTTGCTGTGAGCTAGGATGACACCAAGGCACTCTAGCCCGGGCAACAGAGTGAGATTCTGTCTCAAAAAAAAAAAAAAAAAAAAAAAAAAAAAAAGATGTATCTCCAGAACTTACTTCATTGCCTGGCATGAATTTAGTAGATATTAAATATTTGCTAACTGAAAGAAGGAATGAAAGAACGAGTGAGGACCCTATTCCTGCTCTCTCAACAACATTTAAGACACTGTGCTGGGTGTTTGGTGAAGGAGCATCAGGAACAATGAAGTAAAAGTGGTTGTGAAACAAAGCAATGGGATGCTATTCCTGGCCTCAAAGAGCCTATAGTCTAGTAACTCTTGTGAATAATGGTGTAATACAAGACAACACTGTAACATAAGATAACAGAGTAGGATTGCCAGAATTAGCAAATAAAAGTACAGCATGTCCCATTATATTAGAATTTCAGATCAGCAAGAAATAGTACATATTTCATGGAATATTTGCACATACTAATACTAAAAATTATTCAGTGCTTATTAAAATTCAAATTTGACTGGACTTCCTCTATTTTATCAACCCTAAAAGAAAAGAGCACGGGCTATAAGAGATTGTTTCTGGTTTTTTCAGGGATGGGACAGGGATATTTGAGAAGGGTAGATGATTTGGGAAATACTTTCTGGAAAAGACAGGAACTGAGTTGAGTTGCAAAGATTGCAATAAAAAACGTGAGAAGGCCAGGCGCGGTGGCTCACGCCTGTAATCCTGGCACTCTGGGAGGCCGAGGCGGGCGGATAGTTTGAGCTCAGGAGTTCAAGACCAGCCTGAGCAAGAGCGAGACCCCGTCTCTACCAAAAATAGAAAGAAATTCATTGGACAGCTAAAAACATATAGAAAAAATTAGCCGGGCATAGTGGTGCGTGCCTGTAGTCCCAGCTACTTGGGAGGCTGAGGCAGGAGGATTGCTTCAGCCCAGGAGTTTGAGGTTGCTGTGAGCTAGGCTGACGCCACGGCACTCTAGCCCGGGCAACAGAGTGAGACTCTGTCTCAAAAAAAAAAAAAAAAAAAACGTGAGAAAATGCAGTTTTGGTAGAAGAAACCTCAGATGACAGGGTGAGGTAGAGGCAGGATCAGAGATTGGCTGAAATCTGGTTTGGCCAGTGTGCAAATGGGTGGTGAGAAACCCAGCTAGATGATTGGGCAGGGCCTGGTGACTCCACATGTACCAAAGCCTCAGTCTCCTGGGCATCCCTATCCCCTTTGCCAGGGCTACTCTTTGTGAACAGGTAGAACTAGATCTTTCTGCCTGGGCAAATGTTTCAGCTTTACCTAGTTAATTAGACTAGAACATTAGTCTTTCTCTGGAAATAGTGAAGAAGAAACACCAGGAGCATTTTTCAAGGGTTATAAATTGTCAAAGTTTGCATTTTATTCAAACACTGCTGTCAAAACAGCATCTCTAGCAAAATTGAAGAAAAAGTGAATACTAATGATGATTTATCAAAACAAGATGTGATAGTGTGGGAAATATTAACTTTTATGGCATTTGTAATTTTATTCTTTTTCCATATTCTGTTACAAAATCTGTTCAGTGTTCTATAGTAACAAAACAGATAAAAATAGCTTATTTATCATCTGAGAAAGAGGGGTCACATAAAACCCCTTATTGAGCACCTACTGTGTTTCATGTGGCAACAAGTTATTTCCCTTAATCTTCACAATAATACTAGAATACTATTTATATATATATATATGTCTATACAATAATGCTGTAACATTTTTAATGTGTAGCTTGCTGAGTCTCGCAATGTTTATTTGCTCATCGATGAACACTCAACTAGCAATTGGTTATTTTGGCATTCAAACCCGGTTTGACTCTAGTATCTATATTGTTTCCATTATATCACACCTATAGATAGGTACTCACAGATTAGTAACAATTATTGGGCACTGATGGCAGGCACACTGTGGGATTAGAAAGGAGGGAACACCTAATTCTACCTTCGGGGTATCACGGACTGCTTTGTGGGGAGGTGATGCTTAAGTGGCGATTGACAAAATGATCTCACCTTCTAATTGGGTAGTAACAAGCAATGTGTGAAAAATACTCATAAGTAAAAATATATTAATAGTTTTAAAAAAAGATATTGTATTTCATCCTAAAACTCTCCCATCAAGTTTCTATAATCATTTATTAAATGTTCCATGTTGATGACACACACAAATTCTCATACTTGCTCCCCTTTTCTATTAAACACCCACTAACACCATTAGTCATACTCATTAAATGGTCATTATATAAAATCTTCAGCTACTTACATAATTATACTTTGGTGCCATTTTTTTCCAGAAATACTACACATTCACATAAAATATGTTTTAAACTTCTTTATAATTCTCTAACCTACATGAATGGTTATGGGGTTGGGTTGACTAAATTCCTCCCACTTAATTATTTCAATTACATAAAATGTTACTTATATAACTGGAATGGTATTATAGCTATAAAATATTCAGGTCTGTAATTATATGTGATTAAAGTCAGTAAAAGGAAAGCCCTAAATTTTAGCAACAAATTTCCTAGAGAAAAGCTGCTGAACATTTCTGTTCCTGTAATTTTTAAATATGACTATAATGATAAAAATTAAAAACAAAACATTTTTCACTATTTTGCCTTCTTGAAAGACATTAAATTTTATTAAAAACATTAAAGAGTTTGGCTTGAATATACTCTTGCAAGGTAAGCTAATATTACTGTCCTCTTTTAAACCAAATCTGGCTTCCAAATCCTCTCTCTAAGAAGCCCTCCAGACAGATCTTACCTCAGATTTATTGGTTAATCCTTACCTGTTTTACCTCAGTGACGTATTTGTATGTTGCGTTAGAAGTTTGCAGGTTGTTTGTGTTTTGTTTTTTGTATAGAAAACCTATTCAAATATGCCCAGGACATGGTTCTTAACTTAGTAAGCTCAGACAGCCATCTTTGATTGACTGTTTCTCTGACAATGATGAGAAGCCACAGGAAGAAGAGTGTAATTCTGGCCTTGGAGAGAAACCTGGCAAGGAAAGTAACATGTTTGAATTTTAGATGTGTTCCTCAGTGAGTCATGTAAGTTTGATGTTTATACTCACTATAGGATAAATTTTATTTATTTAAAAACTGTAAAAATTTTTTATTTTAATTATTACAGGTAGATAATATTTATATATCTTTATAGAAGGATCAATTTTAAATGAGAATCAAATTATGACTTTTATATAACATACAATGACTATGTATTAAAGATTTCATTTAACTTAGGAATTAATGAGGGGACCAATAGATGTTGCAACCAGTTCAAAAGAGAACCACACATTTATAGTCAGATAAAGAACGTGAGATTAATTTACAAATAAATGCAAAACTGGCAAAATGGTTAATATCCACACACAAACCCGATTTGCATTTCTATGGACAGGAATTAATTTGTGTTCTGATCAATTTTCTCCAAGTTAATGTCTATGTCTAAAGGGTTGTGAAATAGCCTAGCCAGAGACAAACAAAGGCATAGACAACCCAAATGGATGAGCTAGACAGGGTACATAGTAAATTTCAATCTTTCACATTTTTTTTGTATCTATTCTTTCTTTATAGGGTGCTTTGGCAGATCTAACATCTTTGTAATGATCAATAAATCAAGATCCAGAAATTGACTAGTGAATAAAATTAGTTGTTGAGGTCTGCAGGTGAAAAAAATAATTTTATCTCTACCTTTCATAGTTCTTAGCTTGGAAGGACCCATATAACATAAGACAGATAAACAAGAGAAAAACAAACAAATTTAATAATGTCTGTATACCTGGGAGATGCTCAGAGAAATGAGAAAAATTTCAAAGAGGTAGCTTTGAATTCAGGCTTAAATGCCATTTTTCACTGAAACAAAGAAAGAAAGGTGAGGAGAAAGCCAGTTATGGGGAGATACCCAGGAAAAGCACAGTAAACAGAGGTAAAATTTGTTATGCATATTTAAGCTGGTACCTTCTTCTGAGTCTCTGGCGATTTAGTCATCCTCCTCTTCTTGGTACAGAGAGGAAGACACTCTTACAAGTGAGATTTCCTTTATAGATGTAAATTTTCCCTACAAATTTGGGTAACTTTTGCTCTGTTTTCAGAGCTTCTCTTGTGTCTACAGTTTCCCAAAATAATCAACTCCAAATAATCTTCATGCCGAAGAGGTGTATTTTGGGGTGGCATAGTCTGGTTTCCTATGGTTGCATTTTAGGATAGCATATTCTCATCTCCTACAGGTCAAAGATATTCACAGTAGAAATTTGGGACTGACATTCGTTTTGGATACCGACAAAAATCAGGGGGTTTCTTTTGAGGGTATGGCATTAACTAATTATAATTTGACACAAAAACTGAAATGTCATTTTGTTTTCTGTGCATGGTCCATGAAATACAATATAAGCCTTCCGAATGAGTTGGATCAGTTATCTGACTACCAGCAATCTGCTTATAACTCACAGATCCCCCTCTATGACAATAACAATGATAATAACTGCAATAATAATAAAAACTATGACACCCAAGTTTTATTGATTCCTTAACATATGCTACATACTGTACTAGGTGTTTTACCTACAATAATTTAAATTTAATTTTCATAACACCACATACAGTAGGTACAATTATGCCTACTTTATGAAATAGCAATTTCTGCCTTCCTTATTCTCAGCCCCTCTTTTCAATAAAGAAGAAGAAATCTTAAACAAGCAAGTTTCATTGAATTATCTAAATTACAGTATTTCCAAAGCAGCATGGTTCGGAGAACTAAACAGCAATTCTTCTTTGGCTCCAATTTCCTCAACAACTTGGCTTCTTTCAGTTTTAAATTATGGCTAGCTTTATATAATTGGTGATGTTTAATTTCTGTGCAATGCTTTGAAAATCTCACAAGGTATAAAAACCTCAATTATTCCTCTTTTTACAACTGGAGAGACTTGAAGAGGACTCGAATGCTTTGCTTGAATAGAGAGATTTAGGGTCTGGAATTATTGACTTCCAGCCATTCAGAGAGAAAACATCTGAAAGGGTCATGCAATGAAATTACAAAACAAACATCGTTTGGGGAACTGAGATAGTATCTAGACTACCCACATTGGAAAGCTGTTTTATCTTCACACTTATTTTCTTCTTTGTGCTCCTCTCTCTCCTTTCTTCTTTGTCTCTGTTTTCTTTATCCACCTTGTATGCTTCAAGAGTCATTTAGTACCTGACTACACGAAATGTGCTGAGTTTGACTTTCTTTTTTGCGTACCCTAGGGAACCAATTTTAGAATATACTGCGTTATTTTACAGATGACTCTTTTGTTGGTGTCCTATGGAGTTCTAAACTCTCACTATCCTACTCTTCATTTTTATTTACCTGCTTTGCCTTGTGGCAAGAAGAAAACAAAAAGCAATCACTACACCAAGGGCACCCTCTAAATAAATACGGCCTTCCCCAGCCTTGACTGTGGGCTTTCTCCACCCGACTAATGGAAAGGGTTAGAACGAGGAAGTGGCATGAGTCATTGCTGTTGCCACACCCTCAGGAAACCCCCTGCTCCATCTTCCTCTTGCGCAGTGGTGACTCTTTCTAGCCAAGGTCCTGGGTCACAGGAACTAAGTTTTCAGAACATATACTCAGGGTTTTTTTTTGTAGAAATGCAGCATTGATTTGATTGACGATAATAACAGTAGAAAGAAAGTCAAATACGAAAGAAATCTTTGAAGAACAGAAGAATGGGTCTGATCTAAACATTGATTTACAAGCTGGTCATTTGAAAACGGTAATATAATTCCCATTTCTTACATTTATATCCTCTATGGTTGTTAGCAGGACTCCTAGACTAGCCCACTCAAGCATATCCTGCACCCACATGGCTGAAGGGTGTGTGTAGTATTGTTTCTGTGGGGAAGACACATTTAGTTTTCCAGTTTGGTTACCAGGGACGTGATTTCCCACCCTTCACTATGGTTCTAAGAGCTAGTGAGAGACGTCCCTCTAGTCAATTGCTCTAGTCAATGTCAGTGAGAACAGGGCTTCTACTGGAAATGACAATACTTGACACAGAGATAGGGACGGGGGAGGGGGAGAGGAAGGCCTCTTGTGGAGGAGAGGTGATTTGGGGCACCTGACTGGGTAGCCTCTGTCACTAGGGATGGGAATATAGGGAAGAGGCAGGAAAAAATGTTGGAAGGGGTGGTCTTGGTGAGGAACAGAGTGAAAGTCCTAGAATTTGTACCTGCTAGGAAAGTGAGGACTGATTTGCTGTCCTCACAGCGGGTATGAAGTGGTATTACACTGTGATTCTTATCTGCATTTTCCTAATGACTGATGATAGCATTTTTTAATGTACTTATTGACCATTTGGATATGTTTGAAAAAAAAGTCTATCAAATTCATTACCCTTTCTTAATTGGATTGTCTTTTTATTGTTGAGTTATAAGAATTCTTTACATATTCTGAATTCAAGTCCCTTATCAGATATATAATTTGCAAATACTTTTCCCCATTCTGTGGGTCGTCTTTTTTCTTTCTTGATGGTGTCTTTTAGAATGATGGCTTTTAATTTTGAAATCCAGTTTATCTACTTTTTCTTTTGTTGCTTGCGCTTTTGGTGTTATAGCTAAGAAATCATTGCCTAACACAATGCCATGAAGATTTACTTTATAGTAAATTGATTTCTTCTAAGACTTTTTTCTTTTTTTTTAGAGACAAGATCTCACACTGTCACCCAGGATGGAGTGCAGTGGCACGATCATAGCTCACTGCAACTGCCAATTCCTGGGCTCAAGCAATTCTCTTGCCTCAACCTCCCGAGTAGGTAGGACTACAGGCATATGCCACTACACTCAGCTAGTTTGCTTTATGAATCTAGGTACTCCTGTGTTAGGTGCATAAATATTTAGGATTATTATGTTTTCTTTTTGAATTGCTCCCTTTACCATGATATAATGACCATCTTTGTCTTTCTTTACTATTGTTGACTTAAAGTCAATTTTATCTGATATGAGAATGGCTACGCTTCCTTTCTTTTGGTTTCCATTTCCATGCAATATTTTTTTCCATTCCTTCGCCTTCAGTCTGTATGAGTCCTTGTGGGTTAGATGTGTTTCCTGGATATAGCAGATACTTCGGTTGTGTTTTTCAGTCATTCAGCCAGCCTATGTCTCTTGAGTGGGGCATTCAAACCCTTCATGCTAATTTATAGAATTGATATGTAGGATTCTGTTCTGTTCATCCTGTTGGTTACTACCTTATTGCTTTTGTTTTACTTCTTGGGCTACTTTTTTATATGAGTTCTGAGTTTAAGCTTTTGGAGGGTTTTATACTGGGGAGAGCCAATGTGATCATCCATGTATAATGTGATTCTGAGTATTTCCTGCAGGGAAGGTCTGGTCTTGACAAATTCCCTCACTGTTTGCTTGTCTGAAAAAGTCTTTGTGATTTTTCAGGATACAAAATTGTAGGCTTAAACAGTTGTTCTGTTTAAGAAGACTGAAGATAGGACCCCAATCTCTTCTGGTTTGTATGGTCTCAGTTGAGAATTCTACAGTTAGCCTGATGGATTTTCCTTTGTAAGTTACTTAATGTTTTTTGCCTCACAGCTTGCAAGAATTCCTCCTTTGTGTTGACTTTGGCCAGTTTGATGACTGTTTGTCTTGGTGATTGCCTCTTTGCAATGAATCTCCCAGGTGTTTGTTGAGCTTTTTGTACCTGGATGTCTAAATCTCTAGCAAGAATAGAGACGTTTTCCTGAATTATTCCCTCAAATAGGTTTTCCAGCCTTTTCATGTTTTCTTCTTCATCCTCAGGGATGCCTATGATTCTTATATTTGGCCATTTTACATAATCCCATATTTCATGTGTGCTTTGTTCATTTCTCTTAATTCTCTGTTCTTTATTTTTGACTGATTGATTTAATTTGAAAGTGTTGTCTTCAAGCTCTGAGATTCTTTCTTCTGCCTGGTCTGGTCTATTCTTAAAATTTTCCACTGTATTTTGTATTCCCTTAAATGAATTTTTCATTTCCAGAAGTTCTATTCGATTTTTTTATAATATGTTGATCTCTTTAGTGAATTTTTCATTCATTTCCTGAATTGTTTTTCTGGTTTCTTTGTGTTGTTTTTCCATTTTCTCTCGGGTTTTATTGAGCTTCCTTACAATCTATATTTGGAATTCTTGATCTGTCATTTCAATATTTTCATTGCTAGAGAGCTGGCGTTCCCTTTTGTGGGTTGTACTTTTGCTCTGATTTTTCATACTTCCAGAGTTCTTTTGCTGATTTCTTCTCATCTGGGGCAACTTCACTTCTTATTTTTGGGTTGTCTTTTGTTTGGGTGAGGCTTTCCTCACACACACACTTGTAAAGGACTGTCCAAAGCATATGTTGGTTATGACCTTTGCTTGTGGGTGCTTTGATAACAATCTAGGTTCTGGATGGATGCCTTGGTTATAGATATCTTTAGTGTGGTGGTTTTCTCAGTTGCTACTTGTTTGTAGGCTGTAGCAGTGTTGAGCTATGTTTGTGGGCAGATTCCCTGTCTCTCTTTGATGAGGGAGGATGGAAGTCTTTGAAATCCTTTCCCAGCTCTGTGGCCTTCTCAACAGTGTGAATTGTATCGGCATGCCCAGTTTAATCTCTGAGATAGTAGGTGGTGCTTGTGGGTAAGAATCAACCACACCCTGTATGATTGAGTCAATAAATGCTGTAAAGGGATGTGCAAATTGACCTCTCTGTCAGTAGGTGGCACTTGCTGGAAGGAAAAAGCTGCAGTACTGTTTTGGGGACCTGTGACCAGTTCTAGCCCCTCAGGAGAAGCACTCAAATGCCCCAGGTGGTAGGTGGAGCCCTGGAACTTCCAGGCAAGTCCTTATTCTCTGCCACAGCAGGGGTGGGTAGGGAAGTGAGGCTGGACAGGGATGGGTTGGTTGAGCTTGCCCACAGATTCAACAAAAGCTGGTAAGGTAGCTAGCTGTTTTTGCAAGAGTTAAAGGTCTGCTCACAGCTTCTGGGGAAAGCCACCACCTAGGGCCTGGAGTGGTCCCAACCAGCCAGAAAGTGTGCTTGTGGGTGAGGGGCTGTCTGAGACTCACAATCTGGCTATCAGGAGCAGGTTTCACTCCTCTCTACCCTTCCATGCTCTGTAGTCTCTCTCTGGCATCTGCCAGCAGGCAGGAGCTCAAACTAGCTGAGCTCCCCCATGACGGCATTGTTGGCTGGGAACTTCCCTATCCAGGATCCTGCCCTGGGCTGAAAGCATGGCCTTCCTGTGGGGGGAGGGGTGATCCATGGGTACACTGTGGCTGGGACCCACACTGTGCTCTCTTTTCAGTTCTGCCCATGTGGGCTTCCTTGCCTCCTGAGATTAGTTCACAAATCTCCCTTTTGTGCCCCTAAGCAACATGATTGAGTCCTGGGGATATGGGATCTGCCCTGTGGGCCTGTCCCCAAGTCCCTGAAGATCAATCCTTGACCATGCCAGGGAGAAGCACACTGGTCCTGAGTTGCCTATGGGGTGCTCAAGGAGGCTTGATGTCCTTCCACTTTGGGTTGTGCCCTGCTCTGATGGAGCAGCTGAGCAAGCAGCACAGAGGAGAGCTAGTGAACAGGAAGCTCACAGTCTGAACACCCCTAATCCTCTTCAGGTCTTTAAGAGGAAAGGTTTGAGCCTCTGTGGAAGCCCCGGTGTGGTGGATGTACCAATGGAGGGAAGCAGCAGCTCTTGAGAGGCCCGGCTCAATCCTCTCTCTTTGTGGCTGTGGGTGGGGGTGGGGGAGGGGCAGGGGAGGAACAGAGTCTGTATGGAGGAAAGCTGGCACTCTGGTTGTCTCTGTCCCGCTCTCTGGAAGGCAGCTCACTCTGAATGTCTAGGTTCTGGGGTCATGCAGATCCTCCAGGACCCACCAGGCCCCTGTGGCTCCTATATTGGAAAGTGTTTGTGTGGGAATGAATGAGATGAAAACTGAGGGGTTGACGCCCCCCGAGGAGGACAAAGGTGCACAGGGGGTGGAGAAGCAAAATGGTGCCTGCCATCTTGGCTTAGATCTGTGATGATGGGAAGCACCTCCAGAAGGCTGGCAGGCTAATGCTTTGTCCTCAAGAAGCTCCCAGTTCACTGGCAACTGCAGCTTTTGGACTCGTGAGGGTAGAAAGGCTCTCTAGCAGCTCAGGACCCTGCTGACTGCCAGAGATGTGGGGGAGAGAGAAACAAACTACTCCATGTACCCTTTTTACGGGACTCCAAGCCTCTCAGGGGTTATCCTCTGCTGATATGTTGCTCCTTCTTGTTCTGCTCTGCAACTTCTTCCTGTGGAATCTCTTGTAGTTTCTGGCACTTCTCTCTCGGAATTACGATCCATGATTGTTTGTTTTTTTCTTTTTCATCCAAAACTTTTTCTTCTTTCTGAGATGATCTGTAAGCTGGTGTCTCTGGTCAGCCATCTTGCCTCTCCTCTGCTTCTGTTTTTTTCTTGCTGCCTACTCCATCTGGATCTTTGCAATACTTCTCTTCCTGGAAATTCAAAATATTAACCATTCATTTCAATCCAAACTTTTGTTCCTGTTTTTCTTCTCTGAATTCTAATATTGTATATGGTTTATTTTGTACCAGCATTATGGCTGGACCTGGAAAAATTCTAACTGGACTGCAGTAAACTTTGGAACATTTAAAAAATTGTGTAAATTGTTCGACACTATTGTCTTAATCTGTTTTCTGCTGTTATAAAAGAATACCATAGACTGGGTAATTTATTAAAGAAAAGAAGCTTATTAGGGTCATGGTTCTATAAGCCAGAAAGTCCAAGAGCACCGCATTGGCCTCTGGTGAGGATCATCCCATGGAGGAAGGGCAGAAGGCAGAAGTGAGCCCACAAGACAGAAGTAGAAATTGGGGCCAAATTTATGCTTTTATCAGGAGTCCACTCCTGCAATAATTAGCCCAATCCCAAAGTAATGGCATTAATCCCTTCATGAGGGCAGAGCCCTCATGACTTAATCACCTCTTAACAGCTCCACCTCCCAATACCGTTACCATGGCAATTAAATTTCAAAATGAGTTTTGGTGAGGACATTCAAACCATAGCAACAGTCAATAAGTTTTCCAAAGTCACTCTCTCTAAGTCTTTCTTCAATTGTAGGAAGGGGCAGAGGGTGGGACTGGGTGTATTAATGATCCCTTTCCATTTAATAAAGAGTCAAAAATGTAAGTTTTACATATATGAAAAATAATCATGATAGTTTAATTTCAGACAATATCAGGCACATTCAGGGTGGTATGGCTATAGACACACAATAGTTTATTTGCAGAAGTCTGACAGAGGCAGGTAATGGTACCACCATAAACATCAAAAAGCTCATGTTTAGAATTTTCTAGCAAGGATGCTTCCTTAATAGCTCCAGCTCCAGGATGGGGTTGAAGTGTTGCTCCATTTGCTCCATGTTGGTAACCATGTGGCTGGTAAAGGGGCTTCGCCCTTCCAGTCTCCCTATGATCCACTGAAAATTCTAAAAATATCATAATGAGAATCTATAGGTTAAATATGAATTTTTCCACTGTAGGAAGACTAACAAGTTCTGGCTAGACAATTAGATAATGTTTATGAGATTTGAACATGTCTTTGCTAGACAATGAATGCGGTTTTTGGTGATCCAATACTCGGCATGTTTCTGGAGGAAGCCGTTAGAGAAAAATTTAAATTCCAATGAGATTTATTCAGCCTGTTCTTTGATGGGGAAGAGGAGTGGTATAGTAAAACTTCAAATATTCAAAACTCAATAATTTTCCTTGTTCCAAGCAAAAAATGACTCTCTAGATGATAGAATTTCAAGTGTTCCTGTAAGTTCTCTCTTCTTCAATAGTCACACAAACATCTATCCATGTCAGCAAAAATCATAACCTTAATATATTAAAATATGAATCATGTAAAAGGGAAATGAAAATGACAAATACAGGAAAAGAGTGTGATGCAAAGAAGCACATTATGTGTTTATTAGAGAAACCATGAAGACTTCTGTGAAAAAGCTAAGTGCATAAGGTCACTAACTCAACATTTTAAATCCCCAGTGCTAAATTTTTATGGTTTGCAAGCAATCTGAAGGGCATTCAGGCTTCTAGGAAGAAGTTTTGCAACTCTGAATTTCTGCCTGTCTCTTGGTCCTAACAAGGTTGTTTAAAAATAAAGTATCGAGGGAACTCAGCTTGTCTCTAAAATGAGGAATAATATTCTAATTTTACAAGCCTCTGACATCACATACTTACTTACTTTACAAAAGCTCAAATTCACTGAGGATTAAAATGTTAAGAACCTTGTCATGCAGAGAAAACAAGAGTGGTATTCTTAGTTCCAAAAGCAATTGGCTCTGACACCCTAGTATTGTCCAAAAGAATGTTTTGGACATTTTTCTATGTATATGCTGTCCAATATGGTGACCACTATCAAATGAATGTTTTATTTTTTTAAACTTTGAATAATTAAAATTAAAATTTAAAGTGAGGAGTGGTGGTATGCTCCTGTAGTCCCAGCTATTTGGAGGCTGAGGCAGGAGGATCTCTTGAGCCCAGGAGTTCAAGGCCAGGCTGGGCAACATAGTCAGACCATACCTCTACTAAAAAAAAAATTTAAATAGCTACATGTGGCCAGTGGCTACAGGGGTTAGACAGTGCAACCCTAGGAATATTTTCTTAACATTGTTAACAAATTTAGGGCATTATTTTTAAATTATAATGTTATTTTTTAGTTTATGAATATAGAAAAAAAATTCTTTTGTACCTCAGATAAGAACAGATTTTTAAATATTTTTACTGCCATTCCTTAGAGATTTTTTCTTGGAAATAATGACATCAGTGGTCCATTAGATGGTGTTATGTGAGTCATAGAAATGCTTGACATAAAGTCCAAAATGCCCTCACACATGCAGTCTGTGGGGCAGGCTTGGCTGTTATCTAGTAAAAGGATTGAGGAAAACATGAACACAGGAAAAGCAGTGAAATTGTTGCTGGTACCGTGGATCTGCATCTTCTGTTTCCTTCTATTGCAATTTATATTCCTTTTGAATGACTTTAACAAGCCCTTTGATTTATCTTGTGATAAATAAAAAGGATTACATATTTTATCCTCTTCTGAGTGATGTTTAAAATTTGAGATTAGACTAAATAAGGAGACCCATTGTTTAGATGTGTACACTGACCACCTGCCATCATATCACTGGCAAAGTCTTCAGATAACGAACTAGTACATGTGATAACCTCCAAAGAAGCGCCCTTTGAGCCCTTTCCTTATTTTAAATTTCATGCTAATGGTGTTTCTTAAAACATTATCCTTTTTTTCCTGGAGTATTTTCTTCAAGATAGGTTTATATGCCACACAAGGAAACCAGTTTCATTACTTGATAATTATGCTTTGGATATATAACCAGTTTTTGAATGGCCCGGACTGATGAGGCAAAGTAGAAAGCAATCTTGTTCTTTCAAACCCCCTCTCAGATTTCTCTTTCAGATCCCATTTTCAGCTGCTAAAAGTTCAGCCCATGGGAAAACTGGATATTCACATGTGAAGGAATGACGTTGGATCTTTACCTAACACCGTCTATAAAAATTAACTCGAGGTGGATCAAAGACCTAAATGTAAGACCTAAAATTGTATAAGTCTTAGAAGAAAACATAGGACAGAAATTTCACAACACTGGATTTGGCAACTATTTATTGTCTATTACACCAAAGGCACAGGCAACAACAACAAAAAATAGACAAATTGGACTTCATGAAAATTTTAAAGATTGTTCATCAAAAGACAAAATTAACAGAATAAAAAGGCAACCCACAGAATAGAAGAAAATATTTGCAAATCATATGAGGGATTAATTAATATCCAGAATATATAGAGAACTCCTAAAACTCAACAACAAAAACATAAGCAACCTGTTTCAAATGGGCAAAGGACTTGAATAGACATTTCTGGAAAGAAGCTGTACAATGGCCAGCGTGAGGCCAATGAGCATGTAAAGATGCTCACGATCGCTAATCATTAGGGAGACACAAATCAAAGCTGAAATGAATCTCACTTCACACTCATTAAGATGGCTACTATCCAAAAACCCCCAGAAAATAACAAGTTTTGGCAAAAATGTAGAGAAATTGGAACCCTTGTGCACCATTGGTGGGAATGTGTGTTCCTCGAAATATTAAAGCTAGAATTATCATATGATCCAGCAATTGCATTTCTGAGTATACACCCCCAAAGCTAAAAATTGTGCACCCATGATTATAGCAGAAGCATTGTATTCACAAGAGCTAAGATGTGGAAACAACCCAAGTATTCATCAATTGAAGAATAGATAATCAAAATGTGGTAAATACATACAATGGAATATTATTCAGCTTTAAAAAGGAAGGAAATTCTGACATATGCTACAAGATGGACGAACCTTGAGGACACCATGCTAAATGAAATACGCCAGTCACAGGAAGACGAGTATTCTATGATTCCACTTATACGAGGTGCTTAGAATAGGCAAAATCATAGAGACAGACAGTACAGTGGTGGTTCCCAGCTGCTGGGGGGAGGGGGAAATGAGGAGTTATTGTTTAATGGGTATAGAGTTTTAGTTTTATGAGATGAAAAGAGTTATGCAGATGGACTGTGGTAATAGTTGTACCACTGAACTGTATACTTAAAAATGATTAAGATGGTACATTTTGTGTAATGTGTATTTTAACATAATAAAAAAAATTGGAAAAAAAGTCCAGCCTAGGACAACATCAAACTTTCAATCACTCATTGAATAACTGAATAATTTAAGCCTTCTGTCCCTGCAGCTCAGGTCTGCCAAGCCTGGAAGCCTACAGTGGGGAAGGGGGCATTGTGGTCAGCTTCTTCGCTCTTCCCCAGCACCTGCTCTATCACCAGCTACCTGCTGTTTCTCATGCCTCCAGGGCAGCAGCCCCCAACCTTTTTGGCACCAGGGACTGTTTTCATGGAAGACAATTTTTCCATGGACCAGGGAGGTGGGGGATGGTTTCAGGATGATTCAAGGGCATTACATTTATTGTGTACTTTATTTCTATTATTATTACATTGTAATATATAAAGAAGTAAGGATACAACTCACCACAGGATGGGGACCCCTGCTGTAGGGTAGGATGCAGGAGAGTGGGGAGGATTAGTCAAAGCAAAGTCTTAGTTGGCTGGCACTGTTGCAATTGGGCATTTCCACCTCTCTGGGGGGAAGATGCCCAGATGCACCCCCCAACACTTTCTCTCTTGGAGTGGTTGGTAACAATGCCCAAAGGGCCTCCACATTACCTCATTCTCTGGTTTTGAGTATCAAAGACCTTCTGGTTGTGAAGTAAGCTATGTGCCCCATGACTGCTTATGAGTCCTGCTTAGCAGCCTCGTCTGATGGGGCACCTCCCACACTCTCTCCTACAGGTCCTGCTTTGCCCTTGCAGGCAGACCCCTTTCATGTGGTCCTACCAAAACTTCTTGAGATGGCTACCTCCCATAGCGCTCATTTAACCCCCAGAACACTCAGCAGTTGGCTTCAGGCAGGGTCTGTCTTCACATTGCTTAAGAGGGGGCTCTAGCAAGCCTATCATTAGATTTCACCAGGTGAGTCAGGCATCTGTCTTGTGTCTCCATAAATCCAGGAAACTCTGTGCAGTTTTCCCAAGAGCCTTCATTCAGGACCCATGCTATTGCTGGGTCCTAGAAGTTGCTCCCATGGAGCTGGCATCCAGGTGGCTGGTAGGGTTGGGGGCACTGCAGGAGGGCATAGTAGTGGTGAGCTGTCCTACTGCCCTCCTGCTAGACACCCCAGGCTCTACAGGTGGTGCTTCTGAAGACTCTTATTTGACATGTGCTTTGGACCGAATGTGTGTGTCCTCCCCCAGATTCGTATGCTGAAATCCTAATCCCGAATGTGATGATATTCGGAGGTGGAGTCTTTGGAAGATAATTAGGTAATTAGGTGGAGCCCTCATGATGGGATTAGTGCTTTTATGAGAAGAGACCTGAGGGAGATTGTGTACTCTCTCTCTCCACCACGGAGGGCTTAATCAGGAAGAGGGCTCTCACCTTGAAACGATTCAGCCCACACCTTGATCCTGGACTTCCCAACCTCCAGAACTGTGAGAAATAAATTTGCTTAAGTCACCCAGTCTATGACATTTTTGTGTAGCAGTCTGAAGTAAAACGATGTGAAAATGGGAGAGAAGCATTCCGCCTACTCTCCCAGAGAGAGGTAAGACAAACATACGAAAAAAAATCCTTATTAATCTTTTTACTCCTTCTGAACAGAAGCTGAAGGAAGGTGGGATAGATGAGTTTTGAGTCATCTCTTGGCCAATTATGCATAGGTATTCTAATAATCTCTCTTCAGGATTTGAAACATGGTGCACTAGTATAACTCCCATCGAACTGAGAAAATTAATTGGTCTGAGGTTGAAGCAATCGCAAATTTATGAGGCACAAGATTTATAAAGAACAAGGAATATAAATACATTTAAAAATACCTTTCCTAACCCTCAGGGGATGATGCTAAAGTGGAAAAATACCAATATTCATCTCCTGTTAATCATGAATCACCCCAGAAGAATCCACAATGTACACTATTATGGGGAACTACCTTCACAGGTTTTAGAATATATTTATCCTTTAATTATAGAATTAAGATTATTTTTAAAAATGAGTAAGCAAGAACTAAAATGTGGGAAAGTTGATCTCTGATAAACTCTGTCCACCCATGCTTTTTTGTTTTTGGTAATAGCCACCCCCCCTCCTCTGCAACCCTCTGCATCCCTTGCCCCAGCGGAACATAGAGACACAGACACGCATCCACACACGTGCACAAATTCAGAGACACCTGATGTGGGAAAACAAAGCCCCTGGTCTTTATGCCTCTTATTTGTTCCCTGGTCCTCTCTCTATAACACATAATCCACTTAAATATTCTGGTGCTGTGTCTCAGGCTCTGGATCTTCCTGTCTTCCAAACCCTGGCAGAATTTGTGTATCTTTTATCCTAGTCCCTTGGGCTTTATTTTTTATTCTCTACTCAGAAAAAGTAATTCCTGCTAATGTTCTTGGTTGGGCGGGGCAGGGAATACATTCGACTGTTACCTTTCCAGTACCAAATGTACACACCTGACAGGTAAATGGTTTTGGGAATTAACTGTATTAATCCACAGGGGTACCTCGAATGAGTGGAACCTAAGACACTATGTCAGCTGGTGGAAGAGACGCTTTGGGAGCATTAGGACCTACTTTGTTCTCTGCAGTTCGCACCATGTGGACAAGTTTACAAAGAATTCCTTCTGGGAGGTTATTTGACACTTGTTGAATTTGTTTTGGGGGCTCAGCCAGAAAAAGAGACAACAGAAATACCCTATTATATAGTAGATATTGTACAGATTTAATACATGATGTGTCTATTCTTTGCAAGTAGAATTATTTATCAGTAGGTTCTAAGTGGCTTTAAAAAAATTACCAGTTTCATGGAGACTAAAGCTTCATTTTATACAGGTTTAATTTTAAAGATTTTCATTCTTTCCTTCTTCTTCATTAGTTTTTAAGTAACAAGTTCTCATCATGAAGTAAACTATGCAAACCGTGTAATGTACAAGACATTCCTTCTACCCTCTTCCAGTGTGAGGCATCCATGTACTCAGTAAAGATCATTATAAAAGAAATTCAAAGAGAAGGAGTCATCAAATTTTGGCTTTTGGCTGCCAAAATAGGCTCTCGAATCCTCCCAGTTTCCTTTTAGCACCTTCGTTGGTTAACTCCTATTCATTTTTTAAAGCACTTTATTGAGATATGATTTCCATACAAAAGCTATGCATAATTAATGTATACAACTTGATAAGTTTGGAGATAAGTATATACCCACGGAACCATCATGGCAACGTATGCCAAAAACTTATCCATCACTGCCTGAAGTTTCCTCCCACCCTCTTTGTTTATTAGTATTATCATATTTTTTGGCGATAAGGATCCTTACATAAAATCTACCCTCTTGGTAAATTTTAAAGTATACAATACAGTATTGTTAGGTTATGCAAAATAAAAATTACTACTCATCTTTTATCACTTGGCTTTGGTCTCATCTCTCCATAACGCCTCGACAGTTTCTGGGAAATTGTCCTCCTATTTTGCCCTCATAGTGTCAATACATCCCTCTATCTCAGTACTTAGAAAATACCTGAAATCATCCAGGTTACCTCTCTCTCCGTCCTTACAGTGTTCTTGGCAGGAGCCATGTCTTATTCATCCTTGTACTCCTCTCCTGAAGTGCCTACTTCAGTGCCCACCATATAGGCGCTCCATAAATGTCTATTGAATAGAGGGAAATAGGTAAGGTCAGGATATACTTCTAATCACATTTTGCAGGGAAGAAAACTAACACTAACCAGGAATGGGCAAACTATTTCAGTAAAGGGCCCAAGACTGAATATTTTGTGCTTTGTTGGCCATCTGGTCTCTTTCACAACTACTCAACTCTGCACTTGTAGCGGGACAGCAGCCACAGACGATATGTAAGTGGGTGTGGGCTGCGTTCCAATGAAACTTTATTTACAAAAACAGATGGCACACAGATTTGGTCTTAGAGCTCCAGTTTTCCAGCCCCTGCGCTAAACTAAGAGTGGTTTACTAACTTAATTCCACACCTGGAGTTTATCTGTGTATGGCAGAACTCAAAGTATTTTTACATATTTGAATGATAGTGTATTTTATGGTAGAATCTTCTCAATAGTTTGCTCGTGGCCTAAAGATTTGATGTTTAATCAAAGATGTGTAATTTACAACTAAGAGGTAGCTTCCTCACTAAGAGAAAGCAATTTAAGTTCCGCTAATGTATTTGTGAGTGGGAAGATACAATTAATAACCGCTGTTCAACAAAAGAGTACATTTTAAAGAACAGTCTGTTCCCCTAGGGTCTCCTAGGTCATCAAGAGGATGAATTCCTTAATGGACAAGAATTATGTGATGAATAAAATTGTAACGCTGGCTCCGCCTGTCAAAGGAAGTGCTCATTATTCACAGATTTATATTTATCTCGGTCTTCTTGAGTCGATGCCTCTTTTCCCACCATTTCTTTATATTAATAACTTCCTCTGGTAGGTCTATCTCCTCAGGTGGCTCTATGTGGTCCAAGCTGGATCTTTGCTTATCTGGCTCTTCCCACCAGGATGTGGGGGTGTTGGGAGGACAGATTCTAAGATCTCTAAGGTCTCAACCAGTCCTCAAATTTATAAGCTTTTATCTCCTTTCCAAATGCATCTTTTCCATCCCAGCCCATTCTGGCCTTGGAATATTTTCTAAGTTTAAAACAGATGTTTCTTCTCCGACCTCCAGTTGCTCCTTTAGTCTACAGCATATATGGCAGGATTATCGTGACTATTAATCTGATTTCTGTGTATTTCCTTTTCCTTCTGGGTCTTACCTTCGCTTGAACCCAGAGGCACCCCCAGACTCTAATCAAACACCTACCTAAGCATTTTCAGATGCCTGCTGGTGAAGACAACCTAAGTCTGGGGCTGAGACCATGAGGGAAAGATGGCAGAAGTGTGATTGGGATATGAGAGGAAGGGGTGGAGGCAACGGAATTTTCAGAGTAGAATCAGGAAGTGGAAGGAAGGATCAGATGTTGAGGGAGTCAACACCACGCTGTGCTTGCCCCCAGCAACTTGCCCCCAACAACTCATTGCCCAAGGACAACCCATCATCCCAAAGTGCTGTTCCCTTATTTGTCCTCTGAGCATAAGATGGGGTTACCTTGTCAGAGCAGAAAGCATGAAAGAAAAACATGGAGCTGTGGCCCAGATGAAACTGATCAGAACAGTTGGGAAATCCCCTGTGAGAGGGACTAAGTTTGGACCCGCCACCACTGTTAATCACACTGCTTGGCCTTGCATGTCTGTTATTTCTTGTTAGTTGGTCTTGTTTTTAATCGCTTTTCTATAATGAATTTCTTCCTCTCAAGGTGAATAGAATAAGACCAAACTTGCAGATTTACCATGGGGATAAAATAAGAGAATGTGTGCAATGCCTGTAAAATTATGATATCGCAAAATAAAGAATGGGTATTACATTAAAAGCTCCCTGAGGATTGAGTTTTATTCTTCTCTTATATCACATGATGACTCACATGATAGCTTATCATTAAGAAGTGGTTTATGCGGAGATTTTCCTGGAATTACATCATATTGATGTCACATTTACGAGCTTCTGCAGTTACAGAATCTCTCCTACATTGAATGCTGTCACTCTTCAAGATGCAATTCAAATGTCTTTGTCAATGCCCCACTTTGTCAACACCCCACTTTGTCCACACCTGGGATGCCTTTTTAACAGCCCACTTCCTGCAGGCTCCCCAGTGCTCTGTTCACATTCTCTTATCCACAGAGCTCATTGTGTAATGAGCATTTATTTACACGTCTGAGTGTCCTGCTAGTTTGTGATAACTCGGAGGACAGAAAACACAGAGCCCATGTATTATTCATGTCTGTATGCCCAAAAACTGCACCATCTGACAGCATAAATGCTCCATGTGTGTTAAATATCCCCTAACTATAAAGTTGCGGGTAGTCCTGTAGCTTTGGAATTTTGCTGGTGTTTGAAGGGAAACCCAAGTTTAGAATTCTAAGTGAAGTGTATTTGAATATTCCTTAGGCTTGTGCATGCAGCTTGGAACTAAAGGCATCTGGTCTACCACAAAAATCTTCCGCGTGGTCTCCATTCCTCCATTCTTGTTTCCTTTCAATCATTCTCCAATTCCTGCCAAAGAAAATATTCTAAAACAAATCTGCTCATTACTTTTTTAATTGGAATTTTTTTCAAAGTCTTCCCCTTGCTAAGGGATGAAGTTAATTTTTTAGGATAACAGCCAAGACTCTGCCTAGCTTGGTCATGTCTACTTTTCATGACTTATCTCTTGATGCGTCTTCTCCGTCCTCTCTTCGATCCCCACCAATACACACAACTCCTCCACCTATGCACTTCCCACCCCACTGGAAATGATCTAGGTGGACCACACCGCATTAACCTCTGTTCTGTCTTTTCTTATCATTGTCCTGTCCTTTCATTGTTTATCTCCTTGATTATTTAAACCATACTTATTTTATAGTTTGCCAAGATCTATTATATCTAGTTTTTGTGGCACAAATTCTCCATTTGTTGTATTTACTAACTCTCATGGTGGTAGATTGTTTCCTAGTGTGCCTGTGTGTGTGTGTTTTATTTTTGTTTACTTATTTTATCATGAGATAATCTTCAGTAGGGGTTCCCCCCACCCCCACCTCCAGGATGTGGAGGTGCCAGTTTTGCCAGTTTCTTCATGGCCTCATCGGTCCTGGATCAGCTCTGTGTTAATGTCTTAGCTTGGGATTTTGATACCATGGGGACAATATAAATTGGCCCCTTATACACACGTGTACCTTAGGTTTGGGGTTTCCAGTTGTTTTTCCCACCCCAAGTCCCAGGCAGATAGTGAGCTTCCTTGTTATTTTTCTAGGCTGGTGGGTGGGATACTTCTGGTTCCCTTTTCACACATGGGCCTGGCTAAGTGCGGAGGACTCAGTTCCAGTTCTCTACCTCGTATGGGCCAGTGTCCTTATCCTCTTCCTGCCTGGACATTAAAACTCAGCCCTATTGCTAAGGAAGGCTGACAACCTCTTGGGAGGCTGCTGCATCTGCTCCATTTACTACTTTGTGTTTAATTTCCCTCTCCATTTCTTCAAACTGTGTATTTCTTTCCTTTTCCTTCTTTCAAGCTCAGCTGCTTTTTCTTATGCTGTTTTATCTAGCACGTGTGAGAGTCTGTGTCAGTGTTCTCCAAGGCTGCTGGAGGGCCTCTGTGTTACCTGCTGTGGGTGTACTCACATCGGCTTTTACCTATGACACTCTGTCCTCAAACCAGTCCAGGCCCCAGGGGAACCTTGCTCATCTTTCTGTACTCAGCTTGGGCATCCCCTCCTCAGTAGAGCTTTCTCTAACCTTTCTCTAGATTAGAATTTGTCTCTCCCTCCCTGGTGCCTCTACTGTACACTGCTTGGTTTTCAACCATAAGACCCGTGACACTGATTTGCACACATCGTGTTCATGACTCTCTTTTCCTCCCCGAAGATTATATTTATTTTATCTTTGTGTTCTCAGGGTCCCACATTTTACAGGATTTGTAATAGGCACCAAATAATGAATGTATGAATGAATACATAAAATGAGTGAATAATAAGGAATAATAGAATTTAATAGTTATGTCTCTGCCTTTCTGCCAGGTTTCTATGGTAGTTTCATTTCTATAAAGACATTTAAAAAGTCAAATTTAAACAAAATATATTATCCTGATAAGAAGTGAAGTGCAAGATGTTTATTGAAAATAACAGCAGCAATTACATGTAGTGCCCACTATGTGCTAGGCATATTAACACATTTAATTTTTACACCAATCTTTTAAGGTAGATACTATGAATAGCACCTTTACAGGGGAGGAAACTGAGTCACAAAAATGTTGATTAACTTGACCAAGCTCATAAATGGAAGAGCTAGGATTTGAGCCCAGAGTCTGGCTCTAGAGTCTGTGCTTATAACCATAATATTAGACAGCCTCTCGTTACTAATGAAGGAGACAGATGGGTGTTTCTGGGTCCAGAATTTTTTTAAAAAGCAATTATTTGTGAGTCCAAAGTAAATAGTTGTTTTCTAATGACTACTTAGGCTTTTCTTAAAACCCTGCCATGTGGGACGATTACAGCCTCACCCAGTAAAACATCTCCATATTTAACTTGTAGGTCTAAAAAATTCCTTCCGGAATTGAATTTATATCTCAGATGTTGCTGTTTAAGCACCTTCTTTGCTTTTTGTTTTCCTTTCTTATTGATGATAATAAAAAAAAAAGGCGAAGAAGAAGAAAAAGAAAAAAAAAATAACAACTACAACAACCTTCTCCTTGTCTTCCTGAAAATATTAGTTGATACTTGATTAAAAATCATTTGGTGATACATCTCTTTTTCCGTAGATTCCAGAAAGCATCTACCAATATTTTGGGTATACTGATACCAAATCACCATAGCCCTTCCTCGCTCACTCTTCTTATCACTGATTGAGAGGAACCAAGACAATAGTGGAGCAAAGCAACAGGCTCTGTCCACCCAGCCGTTCTGACTCACACCGCCTGCGGGTGGTTACCAAAAGGCTTACACTGGTGGATGCACACGCCCGGTGATTCCTACACTTCCAATATGATCTCATCTCTTATCTAAACTCTTTTAATGGAGTTTTGTGGAGAATTGATAACCTACCTTCTCTGAGTAAGAGTAGGCAAAAGAATCTCAAACCACAAGACTCGTTAACTATAAGCAAAATGAGAATAAATTTTCAGAGCAACGGAAGCTTCTTACTTAGGATTATTAAAGAATATGCTAAAGAAAGATAAGCAACTTGAGCAATTACCAAATGTACTAAGTATGCATGGGGCTAAGATATGTGGGCTTATGTGCAGCTGAACAAACAAAATGACTATTTCTGTAGGGACTCTGAGTGTGTGGCACTTTGGGTTTGATGACGCACCTTACTATTTAAGGAGTGCTGGAGAATTATCTTATCTGAAGTCCGGAATAGATTTTTCTCTTCAAGAGAAAATTATTTTTAAATGTTTGAATGGACTTTGAGCAAAATATCCCACAAAAATTATCTAGCAATTTGCCATGACACCAAGATGACACAGCCTAAGAACCATGCTGAGATCAGAAGAAAATTGATATAATTGGTAGAGTACAAGGGACCTCATTTCCTTTTCCAGTTTTGGAATGAACTGATTTCATTACAGTGATAGTGAATTTCAGAAAATGGATGGTTAATCAGATGAGAGTACTTGTGAAGCATAATGTGGATTATTTGGGTGAAAAAGATTTTCTTTTTTTCTTTTTAGGCCTAAACTATTATATTTAGGCCTAAATATATATTCAAAGACAGGGAAGAAGTTATTAAAGTATTAAAATTTAAATGGTTGGCATTTAATTAATGAATGGCAACCTCACTTAAGGTGTCTTAGCCATGCATAGAATTGTAGTAAGATTTTTAAAGTCTTAAAAAAGAAATTATACTGAAAGATAGTATCTGGTAAAGAGTTCAGGTGGTTTATGTTTATGCTTGAGCCAGTATCAGGCAACAGATTTATCATTTTGGAAGTTAATCTCCCTTGTGAAAGATATCTGAGTTATTTATGAGTTGCTGGCACTTCTGATAAAGCTCCAGTTGTTGCTTTTCTCAGAGAGCTGGGAAGTCCCTTTGGATTTCGGCTGTGTTCTGTTGACAACACTCTACCTCCAAAGATCGGATGATCTGATCTCTTCTAACTCTGGGAGAAAAACTGGAGCAGAAATGACAACAGACACAGGGACCTCGACAAAAAGATTTTCTTACCCCAGCACTTTGTATACCTGAAACTCCAATAGTTATAATTCTTTAAGAGTCAGATACCTGTCAAAATGACGCAGAAAGAAAAACACATTCTTTGACTTTGGAGGGATATATTTTTAGGGTCAGATGATTTGAGAGGGGATCACACAGTATCAGGATAGTTGACCTGAGTTGACCAAAGAGCCTAAGCTGAAAAAACAAAAATAGTAGCTTATTTTAAAAAATATCTAACACCATTGAGAAAAACAGTGGGGAACTCAGAGAAAAAATAGAGAGTGTGCTGTTAGGGTCAACTCTGGAGAAGATCGAACCCCACATGGTAGATCTTAATTGTAAAACAGTTGCTTATTTTATACCTTGAAGTTTTTTGGTTCCAAACGAAATCTTGACGAGTAAGAACATTTTTTTTTTTTTTTTTTTTTTTGAGACAGAGTCTCACTCTCTTGCCTGGGGCGAGTGCCATGGCATCAGCCTAGCTCACAGCAACCTCAAACTCCTGGGCTCGAGCAATCCTACTGTCTCAGCCTCCCGAGTAGCTGGGACTACAGGCATGCGCCACCATGCCCGGCTAATTTTTTCTATATATATTTTTAGCTGTCC